>JAHBCN010000849.1:0-146674 GCA_019359885.1 Listronotus oregonensis | reverse complement strand
TGCAACAGCCTTAACGAATCACGAAAAGACAAAGGGACATAATTTCAATTATAATGAAACAAAAATACTTAAAAGGGAAACCCAAAACCCAAAAAAAAGAGAGTTTATGGAGATGATCGAAATCCAAAAAAAACCCAAATTCCATAAACGATAAAAAAGATATCAACAATCTTAATAAAATATACATCGCCCTTCTTTAATAAAATCAGTTCATATTTTATTACTAATATAAGTAGTCCGTTCCTTGTGTTGTGTTGTTAAAAATGTAAATATACACATATTTGTTGATTGTCACTAAGAGTAGTAATTTGTGTTTTTTTATTTGATGACCTAGTAATTTTTTTCTGTAAATAACTTTTAGTTTGAGATCGACATATCGAAACTCAACATATAGTACTAAAACTAACTTTTAATTTGAAAGACCTAAAACCAAGATCAAAACGAAAATATATTATTATAAAGTACAAGAAAACTAGAATTAATATATATATATGAATATAATATACATAATATATATAATAATATATATATATATATATATATATATTATATATATATATATATATATATATATATATATATATATATATATATATATATATATATATATATATATATATATATATATATATATATATATATATATAATATATATATATATATATATATATATATATATATATATTATATATACTAGTGTGTTAATAATACTTTTTTATGGCTGTGGTATTTAAGGTTTCATGACAAGAGCAAACGTATCCTATGTTGTTAAAACGCAGAAATATTGGAGCAGTAAAACAATTACTACATAGGGCGTCCTAGCCCAATTTTATTCGGACTAAAATCTGATATATTTACTAGCTTTTTTACAAGCTTTCTTGAATGGCGGCATTTTTATATTTTAGAATGCCAAACCATAACTATTACGAACATGGAAATAACAATTAAATTTTTATGGATCATAACACACAAACCCAATGAGAAACTTCACGTGATAAGAGTTATTTATTTAATTCATTTAAAAAATACTTTGTATTTGTGCGTTTATTAAAAAAACCATAGGCTGCAAAATTTTTTATTGGCATTTATTGTCATTTTGCAAAAAGTTATTATTTTTTAAAAAATAAATTTTACTTTAGTTTATTTCATAATTTATTATTTTTCTAACTGTTTTTTATAGTGTCACTGGCAGTTACAATTAACTGATATATTTGTATTTAAAGTTAATTATTTATTAATTTAAAAGCCCATTTTCGAATTGCTATTTTTGTAAAATAAAATCAATATTAAGTTTCTAACGTACGCTTATAGTTTTACATTTTTTTAAACTAAAATATTATTAAATTTATTAGTTAAATATATATCTAATAATTTTTCCACCAAATGTAGCATTTAGAGTTTATCTTTTATTATGGTGCTCTGATAAAAATCAGATTTTTTCTTAGTCCAAGGAGACAAAAACTTAAAAAACAAAAGTTAAAAAGTTTAAGATGGTAGTAATTTTCCTAATGCGTATTATGTAATCAGGTTAAATATAAAAACCATTTTTTTTTGTATTTCAAAAGGAAAAAAAGGTACATGAAACATTAAAATATCTAAAATATTTTAGAACAAGAATTACGGGTAACCTCGGAAATTTGGCTGCTACTCGTATATAGTCGTAAGTTTTACGAAAGGTTTAATAATGTGCATATATCTTTTCTTGCAAAATATTTTTAAAATTTTAAATATTTTTACTAACAGTTTAGTACCATTATTCCTAGGTTATTAAGACAATATGCCAAAGCTCTAATTTTACAACAATTTGTGTTTTTAATAATGATATGAAACCATAAAGTACATTTATTTCGAAAAACAAATACTTTGCTCCACATTTTCCCATTTATACCTTTTTATGTTTTCTTTTTCGCATTTCAAAACGGATGCTCAGTGCGACGAATGCTTTTGGCACACAAAATACCAGACAATTTATGCTGACCACAAAAAGGGGAGAAACAAAATATTTGTATGAAATAACTAAGTTTTATTATTTAGTTTATAAAAACATTTTAATTTACCGATCAACTACCTACAAACAATCTTCACAACTCTAATTTGTTTTCGTAAGTTTTCTTTTTCTGAAACGTAAAATTTTTAATATATTTTAATTTTGATAACGTGACCCGCTGAGATTTATAATTTATATTAAAAATATTCTTTCTTTAGCCAGGCGATAAATACGTTTAGAGAATAAATAAAATAAATTTGTGGTTTTAAAGGATTTTATAAATCAATAGCATACACTTGCCTTCTTTTAGTAAATTACAAGCATGACAGTATAAAGTTTGATAAAGTATAGCTCGTCTGTTGAGTCTGAAGCTACGGGGTATACGTAAGGGGAAAGCAGAAACGCCTTCAGGAATGCGAAACCATAGGCGTGCTAAAAATATTTTTAAATCTTAAAAAATCAGATTTTTTTAGTGGTAATAATCAATTAAAACATCGTTATGGGAGAAAACAGCAATAAAATATTTATTTCTGTTCTGAACTCCCAAATTCACAACAATGCATAACAACAAACAATAACAACAAAAAAAATAAGAGTCATCAAGTTTTTTTACACGTCATCGACCTCACTATGACACTCAGTCTCATAGGAGTCGGCTTGTGACACAATTTTAACGTCACCAGAAGGCCGTTCGTTCTATTCCAGCGCTTGCCTGGTGTTGTGAAGCAGACTTTCTGTGACGTCACAACCCAGCAAAAATTTTTATCATTGATATGATTGCCCTGTTTAAAAATATTTATATAGTTCTTGCATATACCTATATCTCCAATGTAAAATATTAGGTTTTTCAACCAACATGTGTTTTTATTTCGGCATTTGCGAAAATAAAACCCATTGGCTTATAAGAGTTTCCGAAATCCGTCTTTTTTGTATGAGAAATCCATGTCTTGACGTATTTGCCTTAAGAGTTTCTTTAACGTAAGAACCTTTAAAAATGTGATTAATTCATTGTTAAGTAATCATTTTAAATAAAATTAAAATGATGTTTTTTTATTTAATCAGTATATTATTTTTACAAAATGCTTAATTTTAATAAGTACCTAATTATAGGGTAGTTAATTTACAATCTAGCTTTGTAGAGATTTCACTCAACGAAATCTTTAGACCAGTTTCGATCTATATCAAATCTCATCAGACAAGCTAGTCGAAGGTGAATATCTATAAAAATCCTAGTATTAGTAAACAAGTCAGTGACACCGTAGTTTGAGAGGAGTATGCTTCCTTCCCCCTTGGGTCAGCAGATGGCGTAGATATCTGGTACCCGTTCATATGTTTTAAGTACATAATTATATTTACATACCTGTTTTAACCAACCCTATATAAAACTTGCTTATAGTACGTAGGGTTGCCATCTCTAAAATTTGGCAATCAGGACAAGACGCGTGAAAACCCCGGATTTTAGAGCCCAGAAACTGGACATGGAAACAGGTTTTTTTAAACATTGTCAGTGTAACAAAAAAATGTTGAAAATGTCATAAATCACCTTTTTATTTATTCTCAGACCTTAAAATTAAATTTAGCCATCTTTTATCATCATTTTGAATGTACCTAACAAAACAGAATCTTATTACGGTTTGTTACAAATTGTTTAAACAATCAATTAGATTTTTTTTTATTTCTAAAATAAAACACAAATTACTGATATACTCTGTTATGAAAACAAAACCTTATTAAAATATTAAACCTAACAAAATTCAATTAAAATTGATCGCGGCGTGCGGGCACAGTACGTGTGTCGCGGGCGGCCCAAGACTTTAAATTTTTAGACCCGGACGCATATTTATATCTATCACACGCTATCACGCATCCCGAGAGCCGAACGTAGTTTCTTATCTATCACATGTTATGCCAAACGCGCCTTCATAACTATCACCTGTAATCGCTAAATAAACTGTATTTTAATTTCCCAGCGAAAACAGAAATCTTTTAATCTGGAGGTGAGAACACCTCTAGATTAAAGGACGCACCTTTTTTATGAATATTATGCTGAATATTATTGGACATTTGTTATTCAAAACTCGATTTTTGTATCCTATTATACAGGGTGTAAATAAATAAATACGAAAAAAATCAGGGGGTGATTCTTGGGTAAATTTAAAAAAAAACTTTAGATGAACGCATGTATGCCCTAAAAGTTCTAACTTTTGAGATACAGGGTGGTAAATATTTAAGAACAACATATGTCTGTGAAACCCCTGTATATATTGTAGTATAATTTGGTATGCATTTTCTGTGCATCCACCCTGTATCTCAAAAGGTAGGACTTTTAGAACATACGTTCATATAAAGTTTTTTTCTTAAAATTAACCCAAGAAATCACACCCTGAATTTTTTCGCACTTATTTATTTACACAATGTATAGTACCACAGTATAAAAGAAGTACACCTAATAGTACTATATAGATCAAAATAATAACAACAATAATCTCTCAAGTTTTATTTAACATGAATAGTACATGAAACTATCAAATGAAATAATAAAAAACAACAAAACTTTTTAAACATTTAGAAACATCTGACCAAAACAACGGTAAAACTTATACAGGTTGTCTCAAAATAAGTACGAACTTAAGGGGGTTATTCCTTGTTCAAAATAAAGGGTAATTTGTTGTATAAACATTAGGGAGATATCGCATTAATAGAGGTTAGTTACTTTTAATTACGTTGACTTTTGACCCAACATTTATACAACAAACTACCCTTTATTTTGAACAATAACAACTAACCACAACTACAGGTTAAGAACTACTACTGTATTTAATCGGAAAGACAACATTTTTGCCGATCACATGTGCCAGTTAAAGAGGCGCGTTTGCAAAACATGTGATAGATAAGAACTGCGTTCGGGCATCGCTCGCTTTGCAATAGCGTGTGATAGATATAAATATGCGACCCGGACTACAAATGAAGCACCGGCCGAACGCTCCCCAGATGCCGTCTAAACTAGGACAAATCCTGGGAAACCCGGACGGATGGCAACCCTAAAAGTACGTCCTATAATGCCAAAATCAATTTGGTCAATTTAATCAACAATATTTGGCCCAGGTTTTCTAATCTGCGACACTGGTCATAACAAGTCCTCGGGGGCGTGTCAACATTCATCATATGATTATACTTTTCGCTCTCCCGGAGTGTCAGTTGAAAAGAGATGCAAGAGCAATATTCGTAAGAAGGGAGAAGTTCTTTTGGCCTGTTGCCATATTTCTCAGTTCAAATAATATTATCATTAAACCGATGCCAAAATGAAAAAGATATAATTAATATATTAATTAAATAATAAGATATAAATTTAAAATTATTTTGAATAATAATATTTTAAATCTTAAACTCAGTAAAATTAGGAGTTACAGCAGCTATAGGTAATAATTTATATTAAACCGATGAAACTTAATAAATGAATTTGACAACCTCGATTATATTTTGTCTGCATTCCTAAAATATTTTTCGTAGCTTTACAGCCGGTAGACAAGCTATATTTCGTTCAAGTTCTAGATGCAAGATCATATTTATGGATCTCAGTGGCTTCTTGAATAGGTACGTGCGTATTGTGAATTAGGTTGGCCACCTGCCTGCTATCAGCAGTAGAATTCATTTCGTACTCTGTTTTAATGTGGTGAAAAAAAACATATGTTTACCGGCTTAATGATCTGGTGTGCCGAATTCAGAATAGCCTATAGGCGAAAGTGAAAGTAGTACAACTAGAACGGCTGTGTCTGATATGTACCTGATGACAGCAAAAACTTTTACATATTTTGATTTATCGTCCCCGGAATAAAAAAACCTATTTTTACGCTTCATTGGTCTGTCTAAATGCCTGTAGGTGTGTCTGAAAGCAAATATACTTTCGGCCTTTGGTTTTTAATATAATAAATAGTGTAAAATATATAAAATTTGGTAATTTTTGACTTAACTTGGTAAGTAATCTTGTTTAAAAGAAGAAATTCAATTTAGAGTTTACTATATTTTGTTTTGTAAACAAAGTTTGTATTTTAAAATAAAATTATTATTACATAAAACAGCTACCATCACACTGCGCGGCCTCTGATTTCGAGTCATCGTCAGGTTAAATAATTAATTATAGGTACTACAGGTGGCAAAATAGGATATTTAGTGTCTTTTTCCGTAATGGATACCAGATAGTTTTCCACATTTCGTTGTTTAGTTTAAATATAACCTTCCTGTGGTTTTTCTAATTAGCACATTACCTAAGGAAGGTAACTAATTACAGTTTCGTAACCATTCTTTTGTGATATCCCAAATCAGTTGGCAGCCCCATAAAGTACAACGAGAACAATGTCTTAAGATTTATAGGTATAATCAGGATACTCACCATTAGGGTAGCTAGGATTTTTGTGCAGGGAGGAAGCACCCTTATACAGGGTGATTCACAAATCGATCACGAAACTTAAGAGATTGATTTTACATGACAAAATAATGGTAGAGCCTCATATAAACTTTTTTTCAAAATGTTGTTTTCCTATTACAAGCCGATAAAGTTTAATTTTTAATTTTTTGTTTTTTTAAATTGTTTGGTTACGGCAAAACCGATGCCACTAATATTTGAAACCCAGACTGAGTGGATTGCGCTCCATCATTTTAGTAACAATTCACATTGATTGTGTGCCGCTAGAGAGCACTTTACCTACATTGAAAAGTGTTTTTTCTTAAAGAATAATGCAAGGCCTTTAAAAGCGAAGCTCTTATTAAGTCGCTAAATCCAACCGTTTAGACGTAAATCGCCCTTAAAAGTTAAGTGGTAAATTTATTTTTCTCATTTCATTACCACCAGATACCAGGTAATTGGCAAGTTGGCCATGAATTCCCTCTAGACGTTTATTATTTGTCGTAAGGTAAGTGGCTATCAAAGTATGCTAAAGCTGTCAGTTTAACATAAAATAAATTCGCTTTTTAAATATATATATCTAATTTAAAAAACTTAAAATAATAATGGCTAATCATCAGTACCTAATTAAATATCGAATATTGTGGTTTACCTTTTTGTTATGGAAAAGCAAATGGAAATGCAGAGTTAGCAAGAAGGCTTGCCAAATATAGTTCCTTCAAAAGTTATAATGGAGTTCGTGGAAGATCTAGAAATGCTGCAACTGTACAACAAGAAGAAAGAGCGCGTGACATTATTGAAGATAATACAGGTACTTGCACCAGAAAAATTGGAAATGAAATAGGGCTTTGTTAGGCTAGGTCATGGAGGGTACTAAGAGAAAAACAACTATATTCGTTTCATTCGTCTTTATGACGATGATCGGCCGAGACGGTGGAAATGTGCAATCAGATCCTAGCTAAGTATGAACACGATAATCGACTAATTGGCCTTATATTATTCACTGAGGAAGCTGGTTTCACGCATGATGGCATAAGAAATATGCATAACATTCAGAGATATGCTTACGAGAACCCAAACAATGTGGTAGAAACAAAATTACAGAGTAGATTTTCGTTGAATGTGTGGGCAGGGATAATAGAAGATTTTCTTATTGGTCCTCATTTCTTTGATGACCCATTAACTGGTGACGTAAACGATGCGTCTCCCATTGTATCTGGAAGATGTGCCATTGCAAATAAGGACCAGCATGTGGTTGTTCCAAGACGTAGATTCGCCCCACTTTAATATACCTGTACGGCAGTATTTGAATGAAACGTATCCTGAGCGATGGATAGGACGAAATGGACCATTGGCATAGGCAGCGAGGTCACCAGACCTTAACCCTATGGATTTTTTCTTCTGGGGTCATTTAAAGCAATTAATGCACGATACTCCAGTCATTAAAGTCGAGGATCTTCGTTTAAGGATAATCAAAAAGAGACAAATTATTAAATAAACAACGGGAATTTTTCATCGAGTTGAGCGACATTTTTTAAAGAGTATTAGAAAATGTATTGATGAAAATGGGGGCCATTTTAAGAATCATTTTTAGTTTGTTTAGTAATGTTTCATTAATTTTTAGCCATTAAATGTTTATCACAATATTCGATAATTCAATTATTAAGTTAACTGTAAATTTGCCACTTAATTTTTAAAGGCGATTTATGTCTAAACGGCTAAGCGAGTTAAATGAAGAGCAGCTTTTTTAAAGGCCGTGCATCAGCCTTTAAGAAAAAATACTGAAATCCAGTGTAGCTGTTAAAAGCAAAAAATTATGACAAAAAAAATTTCAATGTAGGTGAAGTGCCCTCTAGCGGCACACAATCAATGTGAAATGTTACTAAAATGATGAAGCGCAATTGACTTACTCTACGTTTCAAATATTAGTGGAATCGATTTCTTCGTAACCAAACAATTTAAAAAATAAAAAATTGAACTTTGTCGCCATTTAAAAAAAAAGAGGCTCTACCATTATTTTGCCATGTAGAATCACTCTAGTAAGTTTCGTGATTGATTTTTAAATCTGTATAGCTAAAACCCCGAACGCCAATTGTCAAAGGAATAATGTTTTGGGTACTACAACAAAAAACGGATATGTCTTTTTTCTACTACTATGAAGAAAAGGTTTTTACCCTGCAATTATGTAACACTACCAACAAAACACTAATAAATTTTTCGTGACCCTAATAACCCTAATGACCATAATAATACTCTGATTAAACCAAATGGAATTTAAAAATAAAAATTGTTATCCACAGCCCGCCGCTTATACTTTCTAAGGGTTTTTTAAAGTTGCGGTGGCATGACTGGGGTACACATTGTGTCCCTAAAATAACCTATAAATTTATTCATAATTCGGGTGTTTTTCTCTCGAAAAAACACCTGGATCCGTCGATTTTTTATTTTGGATGGGGTTTTTGGCATGATAATTTCATGTATATAGTGTGGTCGAAATACAACAGAGCTTATTTATTTTTTTTTTAAATTGGAAAATAAAACATATTAATATAAGTTAATAAATTTTAATATTAAAATACTTAACATATAAACCAATTTTTAAAAAAATGCTTGAAAAACAGAATAAATAATCAAAAATGAATCATGAATAAAATTTTAGGCTAATTATTCTGAATCAGAACTACTATTCGCAGATATTCTAGAGCACTTAGGGCATTATTTAATCGAATTGTCCGACATCCTTTATGTCTTGCTTCCAAAGCATCCTCCGAAAGCTGACCAACAGGTAAGTCAAAAAATTCGATTATATTACCCCCGTGAACTAATACCTTATGAACTGTACTGGGCATATAGTACCACTTATACGATGATAAATATAATGTTCTTGTCTGATCTAATGAAAATTTAAATTTACTTTGGATTATTTTTTGTTGTTTTCAAATATTTTTTATTTTCTTCGCCTTTGACTTGCCAACTTTTAATTTCTAATTGATATGATATGTGCAGCAGGCACTCAAAAAAAACGTATTCAACAATGTAAACTTGACAAACCAATATATTTGAAACAATATATTTTAAACACTTACATTAAATATGGTAAATAGCATTTCGTATGAGACTTTTGCAGAATTACCTTCACAGATAGGCTCCTAGAGTTTTAATGCGTTTATTAATGTGTTGATAATATGTTCCCCATTTCGAACTAAGTCTTCATCTTCTTTCATAAATACAAAATTTATTGGCTTGCTTAAGTCAATCATTTTTAACCCTTATTAATTCGATGTTTCTTATAATTCTTTGGACAAGTTATAAAGAAATATAAAGGAGTTAATAGGAGGATTTGGCAATTTTTTGCAATGTTGGCAAAAAGAGACAATTTTTGACGGGCTGTAGCTCGCCTGCTGTTAAAGTTAGACGAGTCTTTAGTATATGAAAATTGTAGGAAAATTAATATTTTTTAAAAAAGTATAAAATAAAAAAATCGATAGACCTATTAGTTTCCGAGATATATCGAAAAAACTGAAAAAAGTTCAAAAAAATTGTGGTTTTTGGGAGGTCAAAAGTTCTCCCATCAAAAATTTTGGTGGGAAACCACAAATTACTGTTATTAGCATCCTAATAGACCAATTAAAATAATAAAACTAAATAGCCTATTTCATGCTTACTACAATGTACTATTTGATTGGGCCATATATCGATACATGCATCAAAGAACATTGTAACTAACCAAGGTAAAGTTTTCAGGACGGCCATTAAAAAATTTTACACTTTAATTTTTTTTTTATTTATTTATCTTTTGCATATATTTAAATTACAAATTCTGCAATAACTGATTTATAAGTATTATTTTCAAATAAAGAAGTCCATTTTGGTATAAAATAAAAGAAACTGTGAAAACAAGTGGGTTACAATTAAAAGAAAATGGTATTTAAACCGTAACAACATTGTAAAGTTTTTTACAATGTTATTCAGTGAAGAAATACATAGTTTTTTAAATTGTAAAATACAATACAATGGCATAGATTTTTATTTCTTATGGCAATAACATTGTAAAGTATATTACAATGACTATTTTATTAATTATTTAAGTAGGACCCACCTGATAAAAAACAGATGTAGGTAACTATTAAAAAAAAACAAAGAAAAAACGTTTACGTAGGTTTTTATTTTAAAACAAAAAGGACATTCTTACACAAAAGTAATTTTTTTTAACATAAAACAAAAATTCATTTTAACCAACATTCTTTTTAAATTTTATGCGTTACTCAGAATCCTCTGAATCTCCTTTTTCTGAGTATGTTAGGTTATCATAAAATGGTCTGTAGAGTTCGGGAATTTTTTTAGATAAATACTTTAGATGTTCGTACTTTTTTTAGAGAGTGGAAGTTTTTTATTGTAAGCAAGAGGAGGTACATCAGCATCAGCTATGCTACTGTGGCTATTGTTAAGGGACCTTGACCGTTTTAATCCTTTACTATTAACAAGGTTAATTTTCAGTGGCTCTTCTTCGCCTAAATTGTATCTTACATACAAAGAATCGGAAACATTATGAAGTATTTTGAATTCCTTAATTGATATCCAATTAACTTTTTTTCCCTCCGAGTCTCGCTGAAAATTTTTGTATTTTTTGCCTTCCAAAGATTTAAAGTCAAAAAAATCCGACTGCGTCATTTCTTTTACTTTATAAGGTTTTCCATTAACTTTAGCTAATTTTACTAGCATGACAAATTGGTCGGGAGTAAATAATTCCTTACCTTTTTTATTTCTTTCTATTAAGGCATGTATACTATCGTTCTCGTTCTGGGAGTGACCTGGCTCAAAAAAGCGATGTTCAATGTCAACTGAAAATTTGTTAGCAGCATAAAGGTACATAAGAATTATTATCTTGTTTTTATTCTGCCCTATGCAGTTATCAGAATAAAACTTAAAACTTTTTTTGCCTTGCCCAACCATAGTGTCAATAAAATGAAGCAAACAGCTTGATATTTCATTCCCACCTCGTTTGGCAATTTGCTCTGTCCAAATATAGCAAAATCCGTCTTTGGTATTTACATCAAAAATTGTAAAATTGTAAAGAGATAGCTTACATTTATAGTAAAAATTTGAATTATCACTTTGTGGTATAGGAATTACTTTTTGTAGATCAAAACAGCTGACAACGGTACTAGTATCAACATCAGCGTGTTTTTTATCTTCATCTTTTAATTTCCTTGTTAGTTCTTTGTCATTCAGGTGCTTTGCATGATCTTCTTCTTCTTTTTCTGTCCTTTCAAAATTGGTGTTGTACTCATAGCATGTATCGCACATATCTTTTTTGGGAATCCAAAATGAAATATTATATTCTCGATTAAATATTTCCCTATATTGCCTCTCAGTGCCCAAAATATTTAACTTATTTTCTTTTGCCCAATCCTGGTATAGCCTGTACATTTTGGCAATAGATAGTCCTTGTTCTAAATAACGTTTTTTAGTCCTAGCCCGACAGTAATGGGACTCTATTGTGGGAAACATCTCAATGTGTCTTTTAATTGAGAGCTTGATCTCTTCGTTTATTTTATGAGGTCTGTTAAAATGTAAACCTCTTTTGTCTGGAGTAACCAAACCTACTTCTGATGCATCAACTTTCTTGAGTGCTGTAGTCACCCACATGTCGGTTATATCTAGTGTATTGATAAACATAGTTTTGCAGACGTCAATTATTAAATTCTCTTTAATAGGTAAAGTGTAGTTTAAGCTGGATGTTCGTCTAGACGGTTGACCATCCTCCTTAACAACTGATCTTTTTTTAGGCACCCGCTTTACATATTTTCCTATAAAACTTGACTGACGACTGTAGCTTCCCATACTCCAAAACTTTTCAAAAATAAGAACACGTCTTTCTTTTTCAATTTTCTGCCTGCATTGTTTTTTACAAGTTATTAAGCAAGGTGGTTTTATTACTCTTTTTTTGATAGTTTTTTTATTTGTGGCAATGTATTCTTGTCCTTTGTTTCTCTTTTCTTTTGCTATATATCGCTTCCAGCACTTTTCATTTCGATATCTTTTCTTTCCCTTTTCTTTTATTGGCATAAGTTTTTTAAATTTACCATTTTCATTAATATTTGTTGTATTTTCCATACCTAGATCAATTCTACTAGCTGTATTTAATTTTGTTAAGTTCTCATCCGTTTTTTTGCTAGTTTCAATCTTTTTTTTTATATTGGTATTTTTTTGTTTGGCTTTCAACGTTCTCGCACGAGGAGGAGTCAGTACTGTCGCTAGGCTGGCAATTGTCTTCTTCTTGGTTGTCCTCAGAAGAAGATGAAGATGTAGAACGCTTTGGTAACTGATTGTGATGTAAATAATTTTCATTACAAATGCCTCTTGTCCCTCTTGAGGTACTGGTGTCTAATGAGCTTGAAACGTTGTCGTCATTAACAGAATAAACTGTGCCAGAATCTAATTTTTTGAAAATCAGTATATTGTCGGTGTCATTGCATTCAGAAGCTTCACCAAAAACTACACGTTTTTTGATTGCATCAGAGCGATCATTATTCGTGAAATGGCTTGGAGATCTACTACAATTTTTAGGTGAGCTAAACTTTTCAGGTGGCATAAAGTAAAAGTTTTCATGATCTAAAACAGTAATAAATAATTTATACTATTAGAAGTTAGAACATTGTACTCTTAAGCTTTGCATCCACTGGCAAGTAACTTGCGATACTTTTACACCGATTTCTTGCTCGCCTATCTACTCTGTATTTTCGTAAATATTTTCCTACTTAAGCTGCAAATATTTTAAAACCGGTAGCAAGTCGGCAAGCACTTGCTAGTGGACACGAAGCTTTATGAGAAAAACTCTAGTGTAAAAAAGATCTTACCATTTTTTGGAGCTCATCGCCCACTACAATGTAATTTCCAATAAGATCTAAAATAAAGCACTAGATATCATAATTCTTATTACTATTTTTATTACTTATTATACCTTCGTCTTGCAACTGTTGTAGTCCTCCAAATTCATTTTGTTTCATGATAGGTAAGCTTTTCACATCTAAAATAAATACATATTTTTAACCAAATATTAAAAACTTTTGTTTTTTTTATTTACGTTGTGCTTCAACACTCAATGGTTCTATTTCAGAAGGTTCATTAGATTCCACTGCAATTACACTACATTGGTTATCTGGAAAAAATACTTGTATTATAAAAACAATATTTTAAAACTGGTTTTAAATGTAAATTTTAATTCATTTTTGTTGTATAAACAAATCCTATTTATCTAAAAAGCAACAATAAGGTGTTTTCTCCATGCCCAAATCTGTGAATAATTTTATTATAACCAGTATTACCTCACTTTTATAAACTATATTAATTTAATGGTAATTTTATTTTAAATTAACTAACCTGGATTTTTTTATTTGGCCAATTTTAATATTTTCTCTGTTCTACTACACATTTTGCACTTTAACAATGATTACAAATCAAAAAATTTGAAACAAACACTCCACGAGCACAACAATGCCGATCATAACAAAAGACTAAATGCATAAAGCAGACAATTGTAACTAACAAGCGCCGTGAAGTTGTTTTGCTAATTTGCGTGGAAGAATATTGTAAATGCAAGTATTCTAATAATATTGGTATAATAACATTGTAAAGTACGTTACGATAACAAGTAAAGTGATTTTTTCTCTAAAAGAAAATTGTATGACACATTACAATCTTTTTACCTGTAATTTTCTGTAACTACCATTATTAAGTAATTTACAATTATTTTTTTAATTTTTCATCATTGTAATTGATTTTACCATGTTTTAACTGCTTAACATTTTGAAAATTCAGTTACCATTATTACATTTTTCTATTTTTAGAGCCTTCACCTATTTTAATTTTTTTTTTATTTTACAGGCTAAAAATTTAGCTTTAGTAATATTTAAAAATCCAAAAAAGTCAAAATGTCCAAAATGTTAGTTACAATGTTCTTTGATGCATGTATCGATATATTCATCTACGAAGTTCTTATTATGAACATAAAGCTCAGAATAAATCGAGGGTTTAGTATCAAACAACGTTAAGTGCAAAATTTGAAATGTTTAGGGCAGTTAGAAAACCATGGGGAATTGTTAAGCTCTTAATGGGTGAAGTCAAAATCTGTATGCTGCTGATAGAAATACCATGTTTTTATACTAGGAAAAATCTTTTGTCAAGTTACATTCCCGTGAGATCTGCTACGTTGCTTAATTACACGCTTTTCTTAGATTTTATACTAGTATGTTCCCAGCTGTATCAGCAAAACAAATATTATAAATATATGTAAAATCACTTTTAAGCTTTAGTTCTTATACATCTCTCGAGTAATAAAATAATTTTTTTAAAAATAACTTTCCCGAGTTGAAGTTATTAACTGGCGCAGTCGGATCGGATTTTGCTAACGGTGTGCGCATCGTGCGTGTTTACCGGTTCGTTTCAACGGGAACAAGAATCGTCCCACACGTCCTATTGGTGCGAGTCCGGGGAAACAAGCAACGTCCCATGCCTCATAGATAGTCCAGGGAGGAGACATCATCGCTCATCCTATTGGAAACCGTAGTTATAGTCAAGGGAGAAGACATCATCGCTCATCCTATTGGAAACCGTAGTTATAGTCCAGGGAGGAGACATCATCGCTCATCCTATTGGAAACGCTAGTTATAGTCCAGGGAGGAGACAGCATCGCTCATCCTATTGAAAACCCTAGTTTAGGAATGAAAATTGCAACCCACGCAACATTTTTACTACTGTAAGTGCATCCTTTTAACCATTTCCCTTTATATACTTTACTATTGATTTATTGATATTTTATTTCCATTATAAGTGGTAAAATTTTCAATAATTAATATCAGTTTATTTACGTTAATTTTTAACTTATAAATTAAGAAATTTTATTTAATTCTTTTTAATAATAATTCATAAAAAATAACTAGTCAACAACAAAATCCCGCAGGGACACATCAACCTATATATCAGCTAATAAGGTATCAAGCAGATAATATTCCTTTGTTTGATGGCAATCCAAAAATTATTAATAGATTTATGAATGCTTGCGACAATTTTTATAATACACATAAAGATATTACTAACAGCACAGCACATTTTAACGTATGTTTATTTGATACTAGTTTAAACAAACTCGTAGGCAGAGCGGCGGATCAAATTGCTTCTGGCATAGAATTAACAACCTGGGAACTAGTTAAAAACGCAATTATTGCAACTTTTTCAGATCAACGATCTATAGATTGTGTAATCCAAGATATTATTACTTTAAAACGCGAAAAAAATGAAACACCACAACAATTTGGTCTACGTTTACAGGATTTACGCAGTTTATTATTTTCCAAAGTTAATATGACTAATGAAACCCGCGAAAAGAAATTATTACAAATTTCAGAATACGGTAATTAAATTTTAAAAACTTTTATTAATGGATTAAATTACCACATGCAATTGGTAGTTAGATTAAAAAATCCCACTACTCTTGAACAAGCTATGTGTTTTGCACAAGAGGAAGAAAATTTTCTATATTATAAAAATCGTAACAATATTACATCTAAAACAACAGTAAATTTTAATAATCAAAAAAGTAAAAATATGCCCCAACAAACGCATTATGCAGTTAATGTATAACCAACGCATTTTCCAAGTTATATACCACAATTTTCCCAAAATAATTTTATACCAAATAGACCTATTAATCCGAATCTTATGAACCAAAATCAATTTTTAGGCTTTGGTCAATTTAGACCCACGCCACCGCATTTTAATCAGAGATATATTAATCAAAATTTTGTACAAAGACCACAGTTTAATCCAAGACCAAATTTTACAAATATTAACCCAAATTTAAATCAGCGAAATGCAAAATTTAGCGGTATATTACGTCAAAAACCGGAACCGATGGAGACCTCTTCGGGAAACACCAAAAACCCGTAGTACAACCCAAACGAAATTGGATAGCGGAAGAACTCTTCAACCAATCAGTCGAACCAATTAATCAAGATACAGAACCTTCTAATTCTAATTATCAAAATTTTAATTCAAATAACCAAAATTATTATCCGGAATATGATGAATATACACTACAAGAAAATAATTATGACACCTCATATTATTCTTCTTACGCAGACGAATATAACCCATACGAAAATTTTTCATGTTACGAAGATCAAAATTTACTTAACGAAAATCAAAATTTTCAGGATTCTCAAATTTCAGAAAACCAAACTTAATACTTTTAAATAATTATACACATTCAGATCTACCAGTAGTTTTTATACCCGAAATAAATGCTAAATTTTTAATTGACACTGGTAGCGGTAAAAGTTTTATTAAACCAAACTTAGCCTATAAAAATTATGCAAATTTAATCTTTTTAGAGCCTTTTTCTGTTAGAACAGCGCATGCGACCTCAGTTCACAATGAAGTTGCAAATATATCAATATTTCCATCATTTAATTGTCCAGAAAATCATAAATTTTACCTTTTCGATTTTTCATCTAAATTCGACGGCTTACTAGGCATTGACCTTTTGACACATATAGGCGCGAAGATCGATTTAAAAAATTGTTTATTAAAAATGAAAAATACTACATTGCCTTTTTACTATCAAAATAATTGACCTGCTATACATAACTTTGAAACAATCGAAATAATTTTACCCCCTCGTACAAGTCAAAAAGTAAAATTACCTGTCGATCAATCAAACGGTATAGGTATTTTAGAATACACAAATTTTGGTTGCGCAGAAATGCCAGAAGCTTTAGTAGAAGTAAATGACTCTTTTGCTACAACACTTATAACGAACTCTACCGAAAACCCTGTAAAAATAACATTATTTGAACCTTTTAAAAAACGAGATTTAAAATGAAGCCGAAATTAACTTTATTGAAAAAATGGAAACCGATACCGAATTAAATGAACATATTGATAATTTACAAAAACAAAATTTAAAGAATTGGCGTTTAGCGCATTGCAATAAAGAAGAATATAAAGCCCTTAGAAACTTATGTTACGAGTACCGCGATATCTTTTATTGCGAAGGCATCCCTCTAACTTTTACCAATCAAATTAAACATAAAATCAATTTTACAGATGAAACGCCAATATTTACAAAGACATATCGATACCCCGGAATTCACAAAAAAGAAGTAAAATCTCAAATTGACAAAATGCTACAAAACGGGATCATTCAAAACTCAACTTCAACTTGGAGTAGTCCGATATGGATAGTACCCAAAAAATTAGACGCGTAAATTAGGCAAGGCACAATATTTTTCCACTTTAGACTTGGCAACAGGATTTCATCAGATAGAAATGGACCCTAACGATATACCCAAAACAGCTTTTTCAACTGATACGGGCCATTACGAATTTAAGCGCATGCCATTTGGCCTTAGAAATGCCCCATCCACCTTTCAAAGGGTAATGAATAATGTTTTACGCGGACTTCAAAACGAAAACTGTTCTGTATACTTAGATGACATAATTATTTTTTCCACCTCACTTCAAGAACATATTGATCGATTAAAAGCATTTTTTGAAAGACTTCGACAATCAAATTTTAAAGTCCAATTAGATAAATCAGAATTTTTACATAAGGAAGTTATAGGTCATAAAATTACCAGTGACGGAGTAAAGCCCAATCCTGATAAAGTCACCGCAGTCAAAAACTTTCCAATACCAAAAACTCAAAAAGATATAAAATCATTTTGGGACTTGCTGGATATTATCGCAGATTTATTAAAGACTTTGCAAAAATTACAAAACCATTATCTCTCTGTCTTAAAAAAGGAGCCAAAGTCACACATTCACCCTCCTTTATAGAATCCTTTAATCACCTAAAAGAATTATTGATTAATGCATCCATTCTTAAATACCCAGACTTCGAAAAACCCTTTGTCCTGACTACAGACGCTTCAAATATTGCCCTTGGCGCCGTACTTTCTCAAGGCGACCCTCCAAATGACAACCCTGCAGCTTATGCTTCACGAACCCTTAATGAAACAGAACAACGTTATTCAACGATCAAAAAGAATTGTTAGGCATAGTTTGGGCCTGTAAATATTTTAGACCCTATCTATATGGGCGAAAATTTAAAATCTATACGGATTATCGACCCTTAGTTTGGTTATTTAACCTTAAAGAGCCAAATTCCAAACTTGTCCGTTGGCGCTTAAAATTGGAAGAATTCGATTAGGAAATTTTTTACAAAAAAGGAAAACAAAATTCCAACTGTGACGCACTTAGTCGTATCCCTTTACATGCTATCGAATCCGAATCGTTATTTAACGATCCAGGTGATATAAATACCGATTGTTACGTTGCAAAATTCAACGTAACAATATTATTTGTATATATGCATTATTTTATGTATAAATACCTTTGTATGTAAATACCTTAAAATAAGGGGAGCAGTTGTAGCCCATCATTTTGTTTTTCTTTTGCTTAAAACTGTCTGTTGTCTGGAGCGCAAGGGATAGTTTAAATTGTTTCCATTTTTGTTTACATTTTTGAAGGTTTTATTGATTTTATTTTCTCTCAGAGGTTAATGACCTGTTATTGATTGCCTTTTTGTTTACCTAGATTAACGTGAATTACTTTTTATTAAGCTAAATTTTTATGCTTTTGTTTATTATTTGTGGAGGTTAATGTTTTGACGTTTGAAATAGATCAGAAGTTAGCAACGAACAACTGTTTATTTTTGCCAGTCTATGGCAACGAACCAGCTAATTGGTCGTGTGTGAGTTGGTAGAATTGTATCAAGAAGGGGGTTGGTACCGCCAAGGTTAACCTGGACAGAAAAAAAAAACGCTGCTGGTGTAAAATAGCTTGGGGAAGCTCTCTCTCTCCTGCTGACCACCAAAGAGACAGCCCACGTAAAGGCAATGTTCTAAAAGTTAATTTTCAACCCTTATTTTGGGGATTGTTGAACAACTGCCTAAGTAAATTTCCCGTTTGTTTGTGCTAATTGTAGTACGTTGTTTCGGAGTGAAATTGTCACGTTATCCGTAAATTTTTGGGAAAATTTATGTCTTCTTAAAGAAGGATTATACCACGTGGAAAACCTGCATGGAACCCTTTTTCTTCGTTAATATCTTATAAGGGGCGATAGTGGCTCGTTTAGTTTGTGGAAAAAGGTAAGAATTTTACTATTTCACACAGTTTTATCAAATTGCTACTTTGAATTTTTGATCTAACTTTGAAAACGTATTGTATTCGATTTTGGGGTTATGATAATTGCGTATTTAATTTATGGGGTTTTTCTTTAAATGGATTGTTTTAAGGGGAGAACTTTGTCTAGAATTTTTATGCTTATTGGGTAATTTATGTAGGGGATGTAATTTCTGTGTTTCGTAAAGTATCATACGTAACCATACATAAAACTTAGACGAGTTGTTTTTTTTTAGGGTTCTTTCTTTCTACTTCTTACTTTCTGTTATTTATTTTCTACTCCGGATTTTACCTCTGTTATTTCTTCGACTTGATTTTGTGTTCCGGCCAATGTTGCTTATGCCTAGCTCCAGTTTGAGTTAATGGATTTAATCCCATGCCTTATGTTGGAGATTCAAGTGACAAACCCAAGTTGCCGACATTAGTTGCTGATGACTGACAGCTAGACTACCGTTTCTAAAGCACAACCACTTGCTTCCATAATAACAGGAAAATCACAGCTAAGTCTTAAGTTTAAGAAAATTTTGTAGATTAATGATATAACATTGATTTAAGAGAATGTCATGTCGATAGTCTAGCCTTAGATTTGAACTGAAATTTTTATTAAAACACCTGCTAATCATTTGAATAGCTTGATGTTACTTAATACCTTCTCTGTCAGAGTGAACAGTCATTAACACTTTATTTCCTCGGTAGCTTCACTAAAATCTAAGACTGGAATTTGGACATAAAAATACACATGTACACTTTGAAGCTTTAAAGTTAAATTAAGAATATACAATATAGGGGTATGGATATTGTGGTGCGTATCCGCTTACTCATATGTAGATACGGTGTTAGGAACATTCAGTGCTTATGTATCGGTTTGGTAATACATATGCATTTTAGAATTCGCGGTTGGTCATAGTTTTAACACACTGATAATTAGCATGAGATTAATTACTAGTAGTCTAGTAATAATCTTAGGAGACTTGATTAAAAATACTTGTAGGTATATCAATCTGTGGTAGGAGGTATAAGGTTTATTGCTAATCATTTGGTAATAATCTTATATGGTTTAATTATAAATATTGCATTTGATAATTGATTAATTAGATAGAATTACTGACACTTGTTTTTGTTTAACCCTTGACCGGATATATTTTTTGTTTAAGCCTTAGAGCTCTCAGATATTTTGCTGTAACTTCCATAACGTCATTCTGCTTCATTTTATTATTTTTTTAATTTGTAAGTGCCTATGAAAAAGTTTTAAACGCAACTTATGGCCTTACGTATAGGTGGGTAACATACTAGAAGGTTTTTTTGTAAAAGGTATAAGCTTACGGTCTTTGTTATGTATAGGATTTAACTGTTGACAGTTTATTAATTGTTCTGCTTTTGGGTTTAGTAACATTAAATTTGTATACAAGTCCGACTTAGTTTACATTGTTATATAGTTTTCAATAATTTAAAATCTTATGAAAGTTTGGTTTAAAGGCGCATTCACCAATTTGGTAGGAATTTGTTAAATTATTTTATTTTTTTGTAATAAAGCATTAACTAGTATATTTATATTTTGACTTTTATTGACAATACCCCTTCAAGAATGCACTCGCCTTTGTGTAGAGCCTCATGCGACTGTAAGTATTTATTGTAAACCATATTCATTAGCCAATGTATAAATTATAATTATTTTATTGCTGAGCTAGCCCAGCACTTCCTTGATATTTGATAATTATTTTGTCTTAAGTAATTTATTAGATAATAATTATTATTTTTTTGCCCAAGTGGGGCGTAACATTTGCCTGTTATAAATTGGCGTTATAAAATTCTGGTATTAAATTGGCTTAGTAAATTGCCCGGTAATAAATTGGCGCCCAAGTGGGGCGTTCATTAGATAATTATTTTTTATTCCCGTAATACGATATTGCCCAATTTTTAAACAGCGATTTTAACCCCGAATATCTTAACCCCGAACTAGTTTCAGACGCTCTAAAACAAATCGAAAATAACACCCAAGAAAAACCGAATAACCAATCACTGATAAATCAACCACCAATAATACAAACACCGGTAATTAACCCACCAACAATAGACACTGTTCATAGTACAAACGCGAACGAGACTTATTCCAATATGACCATATTAGACGAAATTATTAATAATAAACCCTATCAATTTATTATCAAAAAATTACCCTATGATAACTATATTAAAACCGAACGAGAAAATTTTGACGGAAATTATATTATTCATGCAACGCTGCCAACTAACATCGATACTATTACAAATTTTCTAAAAGAATACTTAACAAATAAAAATACATATTTATACTTATTCTCAAAAGAACTACGGCCTTATTTTCAACAAGCAATGAAAAATCATTTTAACAATTTTAAATTAATAGAATGCACAAAACTAATAAATAATGCTCAACCAGAAGAAAGATAATTATTAATTAAATATAGACACGAAGGTAAAACAAATCACCTCGGAATAGATGATACGTGCAAATATCTTAAAACAAATTATTATTGGAAATCATTAAAGTCTGACGTCACAAAATACATTAACAACTGTGAAATATGTCAAAGATCAAAATATAATAGAAGACCCCTAATCAACCTCTTATCTTAACAGAAACTCCCAGCAAACCTTTTGAAATTATACATATAGACACATTTATTATAGGTAAACAAAAATTTTTAACAATTATAGATAAATTTTCAAAATATGCACAAGCTCTCCCATATACCGGAAACGCAGTATCATGCTGTGATCAATTAGTTAATTTTTTCTCTTTTCTACGAATCCCTAAACAGATAATATCAGATAATGGTTCCGAGTTCCAAAACGAAGTAGTAGACGGCTTATTAAAAACAGATAATATTAAAGTCCATTTTACTACCCCTTATCACCACGAATCAAATTCACCCGTGGAACGCCTACATTCTACGCTAATCGAACATATTCGAATATTACGCGAATCAGACCCGGAAGCAGACGTCACTAAACTAATGCCCTATGCAATTATTGCTTACAACAACACAATTCATTCAAGTACAAATTTTTGTCCATATGAACTTGTCTTTGGACATACCGATTCTAGAGACCCTATGGATCTAATACCTTCTCACGTATATACTGAATATTTAAATAATCATAAAAATAATACACAAATTCTTTATAATAAAGTTACCGAAGAATGGAAGGCATTAAAAAAAAATTTTCGATAAAATCAATAAAGATAAAATTTCCAAAGATCTAATAATAGGATCACAAGTTTATAAAAAATCAGACAAACGATCGGGAAAAATTAAAAAGAAATTTTTAGGATCATTTATTTTAACAAGTATATTAGAAAATAATAAAATAGAAATAGAAAACCCCAAAACAAAAAGAAAAGAAATAATTCATATAAACGAATCTAAAATTATGCCTATTGTTCCAGATGGAGCTGGAGCCTCGGGAGGTAAAATTTCATGACTTAAACGATCATCCCGGAATCCTACCCTTCAGGCTAGGGACCGCACAATTAGAATCAAATCAATGGACCTTTATTCAAAATATCGATCTTGCCCCTCTAATCAATAAATTTCAAACTATTAAAACAAGTAGAAACAATGTATACCAAAATTTAAAAATAACAGTAATTATTATAAAGAATATTCTAACACTCTTACTTCACTATATACACGTGAAAAACACATAGAAAATCTAATAGAACAAATTATCCCGACAAAGACTTATTACAAAAATAAAAAAGGCCTATTTAACCCTTTAGGCTCATTTATAAAATGCATAACTGGAAATCTAGACCAAAACGACGCGGAACAAATTGACGCAAAAATAAGAAAAATACAAGATAATCAAAATCAATTAAAAATTGATGCTATAAACCAAATAACACTCTTGGATTCATCCATCAACAAATTTAAAATTATAATATCGAACATTACACATAACGAAAACATTTTAAAATCACGTATTTTTCAAATTGAAGAAATAATAAAAAAGATTGATTTAGATCAAACTGATTTTCATCAATATTACTTAACACACACAATAATTAATCAAGTTACACTAATTTACCAATCAATATACGATATTCTTTCTAAAATCGAAGTTGCAATCACTTTTGCAAAAATTAGTACACTGCACAACTCAATAATAGATCCTAACGAATTGCTAACCGAAATAAAAAATTTAAATAATCATTTAACTAAAGATAAATTACCCTCTTGAACCAAAGTTGCAAAATATTCTTAATTTCGAAAAAATAATAACAATTAATAGCTTTTTAAAAGATCATAACATTGTATTTATATTAGAATTACCATTTGTTGAATCGGAAACATATCAATATTTCAATTTATTTCCTTTACCGATTCCCAACAATCAATCGTTCCTCGTCAATATACCCTTTAAGCCCTACCTAGCACTAGGTAACAAGAAGGCGTATTTCTTGACACGGACCAAAAATGTCTGGAGATCCAGCCACAAAACTATCTGTGCAAAGAATCCAGGACCGCCTCAATAGAAGACAGCCCGTCTTGCGCAGTACAGCTCATAAAGCACCATCCCAATGTATCAGCTTGTCACCTGTTCAATACGCAATTACACGAAATTCAATCAACAAAAATCACCAATGGAAAATGGCTCATAACTATACCAAGCCGTTCAATAAGTATCGTAAAATGCAAAGAAACAGAAGAAAACATTCCACTGTTTGGTTTATACCTGTTAGAATCGTCAATGATTAGCAAAGTTCAAATAAAATCAATATTATTTGAAACATATAAACCAAGTCGATTAGATTTCTCCAAAGTCAATATACCTATATTAAATTTGAGTCTAATCGAACACCAACCGAAGATTTTGGGCCTTCCTGCCATGGACCTCAACTACGTGAATTTGGAAGCCACCAAAGACATCCAATCAACCCTTAGAAAACACAAAGAAGACCTCCAGAAAATGACGTCAGTGATCTATACCGATCGAACAAGTTTTTGGACAATATTATTATATATTATTATAACATTAATTATTATTTCTCTTTTATATTTTAAAATTGTAAAAAGATCTAAGAAAGCTTCGATCCCGATAAAATTAGATATTAACCCCAATAATGACCAAAATACCAGTATTTTCTAAAAAAATAAATATTTTCTAAAAATGAAAAATTTTGAAAACACATCCCTTTTAGAATGTGCTTTCAACTTATGAGGGGAGGAGTTACATTCCCGTGAGATCTGCTACGTTGCTTAATTACACGCTTTTCTTAGATTTTAGACTAGTATGTTCCCAGCTGTATCAGCAAAACAAATATTATAAATATATGTAAAATCACTTTTAAGCTTTAGTTCTTGTACATCTCTCGAGTAATAAAATAAATTTTTTAAAAATAACTTTTCCGAGTTGAAGTTATTAACTGTGATCAATTTAAAAGTAAGGGCAAATTAATTTTGAAATTGTTGTAGTTAACGTCTGTTAACACTTATGCCTCGAAATATGCTTCCCAAAAAATGGGTTTTACAGTGATCGTTAATTTTCGTATTACTTTTACGGTGTAGCTCTCAACATAGCACTACTCCTGTGTTAAAACGGTGTTACAGAAACAAGTACTTTTGGCTAGAGTTGGGCATAACGGAATGAAAAAACTGAATACTTGGTCTTAAGCTATTTCTATAACTAAACGATTACTAGAGTACTTGAGATTTTTTTCTCTTGATGTTTAATACCACTGTACATCGGCCTTTTTATTTTTATTGCGTAGGTTAGACAAGAAGATACTTGATCGAAACGATCAAAACATGGTAAGGGGCAATGTTATGAACTTTAAAAATATAGGTTTACTTTATAGAAATGAAGAGAGTTAAAATTATTTAATTTAGGTTAATAAATTACTTAAATATATTACTTTAGTTTTTTCCCCTTTCGACAACCATTGTGAAGTGCTCTAAGGGCACTAAAGTAATCTGTTTTGCAGTTTTCTTACATCTTGTATTAAAATAATTCTCCCAGCCAATTTCAGACTTTAGGCGATAGAAGACTCTACCAGGGCCAGTGTTAAATCGAGTTTTGAACTGTTTAGTTGATGACAAAGGCAATTTAACAGTTAACAAAGTTACGTTGCATTGTGGCTGCCATAGAAACGTTTGTTTACCTGATTGCTAATAAAAGGGTGTAATACGATGATCCGTATTTTTATACAAGATGTTACGAAACAATATTATTAAAGATAACTGTGGGACCTTTAAATAAAGTTCGTTAAGGTCAATTTCAATATAATTACAGAATCTAAACTCTGGGACCAGGACCAAAGTGGTTCCATCTAGCAAGTATCTAAAGCAGATTTTTGATATATGAATCCGGCACAACAATTTGGCATATCTTTATAACAAGTTTTTAATCAAATAATATTTAAACGTCTCTGAATTTACCAAAAAGAATCATTGGTTAGTATAAATACCGGTATCTAAATATATTTGAATAAATTTATAGAAAGCTTGTATATACTAATAAAATAGCTCATAGAATTAATACTACTTGCGGCAAATACTTTATTAAGTTTTATCAACAATACCAAAAACGAATAATAATAATAATGCAATAACCCTTTCTCTGGTTTATTTTATTTAGCAGTTCTTTTTTTGCCTTTTTTCTCGTTAGAAATATTTTTATCTTTGTGCTTTTTATCAGGTTTCTCTTTTTCTTTTTTAATTTTTCTTTCAATAACTTCATCTGGTAAAGGAACTAATATTTTCTTTGTTTTGGGCCAACCTGAAAATATTGTTTAAAAACAAACATACAAAAGAATAAAAATAACACCCGAAAAAAACCAATGCTAAAAATCGCATTATATTACACGTAGTTTAATACCTTTTAACAATGTTACAATTTTGTTTTATTTTGTTTGTTATTTTTTATCATAAACTGCATATTAAATACTTTATTTAAACAGAGTATTTACATATATTGTTATATTTCACTATTACGGAAATGATTTTTTTGACAAAGCAGCTACATTCTAACCAAAATGAAGTAAATATTGGGAATTCCCCAATAAGCCCTTTAAACTGATGATCGAAAGCAATAAAAGGTAAGGCCTCAAAGTTGACAAAAATTCAAAATATTGCAACTACGATAGATACAGTAATAAATTATAAATTAAATTAATTATGGAAATGAAAAGTTTTGCGTTTAACAATTTAATACCCAAATATACAATGTTAAGTTTATAAATTATATATCAAATATTATTATTAATGTATTCAAGACCGGATAAATAAGCTTTTAAACACATTAATTTTCACTCATTGTATGTAAGGTCATTATTTTATGGAATAAACTAGTGTTAAGTTATCTATAAACATCTGAATATTAAAAAATCCTCAAATGAGCACCAATTTCCACTAATAAGCAAATAAATTTCGTAGACATGCGGTTTATAAATAAATATATTGCCACATCTGTTTTTTTTTAACTCGTTATAAAGTTTATCTTTAAGGGAAAGAAAATTGTTGGGTGTTTCTGTTTTTTAACTTTTTTTAGCTTTATTATTTTAGGTACTCCGGACAAAGCTTTAACAAGGCAAAACAAGCAATTTTTATTTTTTTTTACTCTTATTATCAAAAAAAAAAAAAAACAAACCAATGCCGAAAACAATACGGAACATTATTAAATGATGATATTTTTCAAAAAATATTTTTTTGTCAGGTTTTGGGCTAAGCATCAATGTCTGGACTTTCATGGCAATTTTACTAACAACCTCTTCATGCATCTTCAATTACTTACTTACTAAATATTTGATTTTTTTTACCTGTTGGAAGAACTTTTGGCAAAATAGTTGCCAGCCAAGGAATTGTCGCAAAAACTTACCTAAAAAAAAATTGAATTAAAACTTGGTTAATAAGTTAAAAAAAAAAAAAAAAAAGTATATGTAGAATAAAATACTAATCGGTATATTATTCCAAACATTCCTTTTATAAAATATCTATTTGTTACTAAAACCCATTATTTTAGCCATTACTTTAGACATTTTGGTTTGTAACATTTATTTTAGAAACTATATATATATATATATATATATATATATATATATATATATATAAAATTTATATATATATATATATATATATATATATATATATATATATATATATATATATATATATATATATATATATATATATATATATATATATATATATATATATATATATATATATATATATATATATATATATATATATATATATATATATAATTCAGGATGTCGATAAATTGAGCCTGTTTAAAGGGCAGCTCTTAATTTTAATATTAAGAGGTGCCTCAGTGCGATTTTCCATTTCTCATTTGGTTAACATGTGAAAAAATGTTTACGATTTTATTGAATCAGACGTAAAGTCATGGCCTTATCACTTCAGTTTGCTGCAGAGCGAGGTCACAAAATATATAGGTATTGAATACCTACCAACTAAAAATAATAAATATCATCTTCAATACCTGTTGTTAACTATAAATAATCATCAAAAACAATTTTCCAATTGTAGTTAAAAAAAATACTTCAATAATTTCTGCTATAAAATATCATTTTGTAGTAATTTTATTAGATTATAATAATAAAATGTATAAGGTTTTTTTCGTATTTCCAAAAATTACTTAAACCTTTGCAATTTTTATATTTTCTGAAAAAATACCTATCTTCAATGAGTTTAATAGGACAATTTAAAATCGGCACCAATTTAATTTTGACTATTTTAATAATTTTGACTGAGATATAATAAAGCTAGGAGCTTTTCTTAGACTTGGTGCATTACTTTTTTTAATACCTGATATATCTTCGGATCTAAAAAAATGTTTTTGGATTTAAAATTTAATCATGCCCTTTACAATATAGATTTTTACTAAATAATTTTCATCCTAATTAATAAAGTGGTCATTCTTTGCTTCACACATCCTTTTTTTGCTTCATTTTTTTATTGTTGTGTTTATCAAAATATATTTAATCTTGTTTCTTTGGTTTATTAGTTATTGATTATTTTATATTCTTCCAATTACTCTTTTAATAGGAGCATTTAAATTTTTCTTTAAAAAAATTGTTTATTGCACTTTTTTTTTTTTTTTTTACCAAGTTAATTGTAGGGATTGTCGGTAACTTAACAAATAATGGCATTTGGATATCTTTTGTTTTTTTTTTCATAAAATTGGTCCTTTGTTTGGATCATATTTCCTAGTTCCATTTTTACTAATGTTGTATATAAAGATAATTTAAAAGTGCTTATAAGTTTATAATTTATATTGAATAACCCAAATTCATTTGGGTTATTCAATAATAGAACAACAAAGATATTTATTTTTTAACATTGATATTTTAATTTTTTTGGCAAAAATATTTTTAGTTTTACTTTATCTGAAATAGGAATTCTTAAAATTAAAATTTTTGGACACTTAACGAACTTAATAGAAATAAAGCATAATTTTCTCTTCAAGAGATTGTTACAACGTTGTCTTTATTGCTATGGCAATTATTTGTGTCCCTTGTATATATTAGATTATTGCATTATTTATATATACATGTTATAATAAATATATGTTCTTTATTTTGTTTGCATCACTGGAATTTTGCAGTATAATATTATTCATATTACGAGTAAAAAACATTCTGATTTTTTAAAACCATTTTGTTTTTCATTTGCAAAATATTAAAAAAATTAACCTTTACTGACGAATGTCTGTATACACCACAAATATTAAGATATATATTTTTTTAAATTTTAATAACAGTGTATGATAGATAAATCACTATAATTTTTTTTTCTAGAAATTTAAAATTTAAATTATTAATTAAAAAATATTCCTTATCCAAAAACATTTTTAACATTAAAATATTTTTCTTCTTTATTATACCGGGTAACCAGCGGACATGTAACAGCTAAATACTTTTTTTATTTACAAATAATTGATTCTACAATTGGGAGGGTTTCTGTAGCGTATAGTTGCCCTCTTTTAAAACCTAATAATTTATTTTTACAACCTCTGGTGTAACTGGAGGTAACTATATTTTAAAAAAACCACCCTATAGGTTTGTCTAACCCATTGAAATTTCCTTAATTTTTTTTAAACCTTGTATTACAATGTGTTATTTGTTTTTAAAATGGCGTCAAAACAGCATTTAATCAAATAAGCTTTAGTAGGCCATAATATGCAGCTTGGACCAGATTAAAGTGTAGTGTAAAGTAATTTCAAAAGAATAGGTAATATTTTAAAACATATACTTTATTTTTTTGTCCTGGTTAATGTAAGTTGACAGTGACTAGGTTTTTTATATTTAAAGCGACTCACAGCATTTTGGAAAATAGAATAGTAACAAATATTTTATTTATTTTTGCCATATACGATCATCACCATTGAGTTTCTTTTTCAATTTTACCAAAAATTATTGCATATTAAATAAATGATGATGATCGAATCTATTAAAAATGTTAGAAAAATATTTTATTTATTGAACGGACAAATAAAAATATTCTGTTTCTATTATATATTTTAAAATTTGCAAGTTGCTTTAAAACTTTTTTTTTTCAAAGTGTAATAAACAACAAATATTTTTACTTTTGATTAAACGTTTTACAGGTATTACAGCTAAATTTTTATTGCTACATTCCTCAAAAGCATGATTACCTGGACAAAAAGAACATATTTGCATGTGCTTATATTTTCCCATTTTGTGGCCATATTCACAACATTTATAGCCTGTAATAATATTAAGATCATCTTTTATTTTACATTTATTCAATTCCAAAAATATTTTTGTTGATCAATTTCTTAAAAGTTTCCCCAGTTGTTTTAATATAAAAAATGTATCTTTTTTAATACATTAATTTCCTTAGGTAGTTAAGTCATAATAATTTATATTTAGGCTCTTAAGTATTATGTTTTTTGTTATTTCTTTTTATATATTTCTTGCTTGTTCCTGTAATTACTAATTTTACTTATTTTAATTTTGACACATAAATTAAATAGTTATCATTTAATTCCTTTTTAGACAGCCGTTTGGGTTTTGTTATTTGATTTAGAATTAATTTGATAACGATTCCACCATTCCTTTTAATTCGATCTGATAATAATTTCACCATTCTTTATTTGCTTAATACCTTAAATTAATACCTTAACACTTTGAATTAATCTGCTGTTGTACATTCAATTTGTGTTTAATAATTATTACAGGAACATTTATTTGTGTTTGATACATTTTAGGAGATATAAAAATACTTTTATTGTTTCTTTTTTTAAATTTTCTAAAATTTGCTGCATATGGAAGCTTAGTTTATTTAATTTTAAATCTATATTTTTTTCCTTATTTTTCTTGTTAATAATTTAGTTTATTTTTTTTTATTTTTAGTCTTAATAATACATTTTTTTATTATGTTTTTTTTGTTTAACTTTTTCTAATTTACCCATTTTTTGTTCCTTTGATTTAATATTTTTAATATCTTTTACAGTTCCATTATTTCTTTTTTTTTCTTATTTCCGTTTTTTGATAATGCTAAAAAACTAAGACAGGATCATTTGGAACAATTTAAGCAACTCACTAAAGTTATTTTTTTGTTAAATTTTAAATTATCACATTTATTAACTTAGTCCATATTTTTTTCTGTGTTTAATGGACCAGCCTATCACTTGTCCAGTGAACTTACAATAAATTCTTTAAGACCTCTTTTATATTTTTGATTTTTTAAATATTTTGCTTTAATGTTATCCATATCCGATAGCTCTTCTTTATTTTTGTATACCTTTGAATTGTAAAAATTTGAAGTTATTTAATTAAACAAAAAAGTAAAAACATACACATTTATATTAAGAGCTTTATTATATTTAAAAAGTAATTTAATCATTTAATATACTTAATCAATTATTTATAATATTTATTTTCCTATTTTTTACCTGAAGACAAGCGTTTAACGAAACTTGTCTAAACAAAGGCAAAGAAGAGTTCTGAATATAGTCAATACTCCTAGGATAAATGGGCAGACGAATCTAAAACTTAAGACTGCTTCATATCATTAAACGGATGCATCTGAGTTGCACTTTATTAAAATTTGTAGCAAGTAAAAGAGAATCTTCTCACATTTTTTTAAAATAAAAGCTAAATACTTGTAGATAAAACTGATCATTCTATGCAAAGTATTTTAAGAAAAATGATTTTTACTAGTTATGGTGGTAGTCCTCTTCTTCTTTATTATGTTGAATACAATTAAGCTCAACATAATTTCTACTTGGTTAAAAATGTGTGAACGTTTCGGACACTTTGTACTGATGTTCCATTATTATAAAGCCGTCCTGATAAACTTCAAAAAAAAAAAAAGATCCTGTTTTTTATCAATTGTTTAAAACAAGAAGGATTTTCATTTGATCCGTATATATCTAGGTGCGACTACCATAATATTATTATTTTTAAGTATATGTTTTATTTCTAAATATTTTTTAAAATAGAATTACTATTTTGACTAAATTTATAATGCTTAAGGTAAAAGAAAATAAAAAAAACTTTATATTAATGATAGCAAAATCTATCTGAAAAATATACACAAAAAGGAAGCCAAAAAAAGTTTACTAATGTTTCACGTCTGCTCTTGTGCGAACAAAATAAAGTCTATAAATTGTTGCCTTTCTTTCGTCTTTAGTTTTTGTGTATTTACTGGACTAGGTTGATTAATACCATGTGACTTCAAGTAGAAAATTTTTATGACCTGTTTCTAAAAGAATGTTTGCGAATTTTTTCCTCAGTTTTTATATTTACGTTAGAAAATAATTTAATATAATGTGTACGTTAAACCGAAGCGTTGTTTACCCTGCTAGTAAATTACGATAGCTTTTTTGAGAGTTTATATACAAGCAAATAATTGGAGCAATTTCTTTTGACAACTATTATACCAAGACAACTTGCTGCACACTTTTAGCAAGTGATTGAATGCACGTTTATACGATTTAGTTCATTGCATTTGTATAGAGTTGGATTAGTATAAAAATAAAAATTTATTTTTTTTAGAAAAGAAAAAAAAAAACATTTAAAGTAGGCAAAAAGGTTTGATTTGAACTGGAGGCAGCCTTTGGTTTTTATAATTTACCGCTTCGCGCCCGTGTCAGCATAAATGGTTCATATAAAAAGCCAAGCTGGCTGCAGTTCAAATCAAGACTTTTTTGCTACTTTATATGTTTTTTTTTTGTAAAGAGCACCGAATTTTAATTTTTTATACTGATCCAACTATACGTTAGCGTATCTAGTTACAGAAAGAGACTTGTAGACGAAGACGAAGTTCCCTTAGAGTATAAGTGTATATATATATATATATATATATATATATATATATATATATATATATATATATATATATATATATATATATATATATATATATATATATATATATATATATATATATATATATATATATATATATATATATATATAATTATATATTTAAATTATATATTGTAGTTATTGGTTAAAAAAAAAACTTTATTGTAAAACCTTTTCTTATTTAGTAAGCAATCTTCCGTTTCTTTTACTGATTCTTGAAATACAAGGAATTCAGGAGCTCAAATATTCCCAAAAAAATTGACATGGTTCTTCTGATTCTTGACCACTTTTTTGTTTTGGACTTTTTTTCCCTCTTGGTTAGTTTGGGTACAAAGATTATCAAGAATTGTTAAAATTTAGGTCTTGCTTGCATTGTATTTTTTAGCTGTTACTTTTATGATATTTTGTTCCTTTACTCTATCTCTATAAATTTTGGATTTTACGTGCTACAACGCGAAACTCTTTTTGTATAGATTTAATAAAGCAAACGTCTCTTCTTTTGTCCAAATCCGTTTTTTTACCATAATTTGTGTCGGGCTTACATAAACAACTTTCAGCACAAACAAAATAAATATTTAGTTTATATAGCACTGTCTGCAATTCGTTTAAAGAAGCAGGAAATTTCTGCCATAAATAATAGCCCCCAATTTTGTGAAGAGTCTTCTCTTAGACAGTGTTTACATTACGCAAATTATTTGCGTAGGTATCGGTTCAGTCTTTGAATTTTATAATTAAAAACACTCCTCTAAAACTTTGTGGATGGATTTGCAATTTAAAGAATAACCCTTTCTTTTTACTTGATTTATAGGATTTTATAATGCAAACATCGGAGCATATATTGACCTAGAAACATATTTGTGTATTTAGCGAGACCTATGTCCTCTCAATATGACAAATTAGTGATGTTATGTAATATTTATAAATAACCGGCTAATTTTTGCGCAGTTGCTAGACAAAAAATAGTAAAAAGTTATGATTAAACTGGGGTATAATAAATTGATGCTATTAGCCGTTACTATAAGGTAATTAATCATCATGAAGAACACTGATAAATAAAACTACTATGTTTTTTACCACTATAATATATTTTAGTGGTAAAAAACATAGTAGTTTTATTTATCAGTGTTCTTCATGGGGTATAAAAATTAACCTGACCTACTCCCCAAACATATTTGATGGATGCCACATTAAAAACGCCTAAATCCTCAGAACTTTTGATAAAGTTTTAAGTTAAAATTAATCCACTTATGAAGTGTTAGAGAAGTATTTTCGTCTATTTCAAAATGTAAAGCCGGGACCGATGCTTAAAACTTTTCAAGAGTTACTTGCCCATGTAAACTACATTTTAGCAAATAATAGGTCATTTTAGGTTTAATCAACAACAAAATAAATTTTAGTAATTTAAATTGCATAGAGCGCCCACTACAACTTTGAGTATATGTGCAGGGTGGGCCAATGAAAACGAAACAAGGCCGATTTCTCATATCTATGGTTAGGAGGAAAAAATCGCTCGAACTCGTCAATTTTTATTTCAAGGGAGACACATTTTGCGCTTATTTTTAACCCTGTCACTTCAACCCCCTAGGGGGTAAGGTCCACTCATAAATTCCTAATTGGAAAAGGGGGTCAACTGATACTTCATTTGATAGATCATCGAATCCTTTTTTCAACGCTTTCTAGTTTTTTGAATTTGATGCAGTAGTTTTCGAGAAAATAATTTTGAATTTAATAACAAGTCAACATTGAAAAAATAATTGTTTTATAATCTTTAAATTTTTTAATGGCCATTTTTCTGGGAAAACGTCATTCTTTCTAAGCACAGCTTTCAGTTTTTGGAAAGGGTAACCCTACGAAAGGGGGGGGGATGATTTCAAATAACGAGAATATTTACATTGAAAACTTTCCTTCGATTTTACTCACTTACTTTTAAATTTTACAGGTGTTTAAAATGTTGACCCCTCTGCTTCAATGCAGTCATAGAGGTTTTGTTCAAAACGGTTTTCGACGTTCTGAAGCATTTCAGGTGTAATGTTCCGACACTCATCAATGATCCGTTGACGTAAATTATTTAGAGATTCTGGTTGAGTTTAATAAATTTTACTCTTTAAGTTACCTCACAGCAGAAAGTGTAACGGACTTAAATCTGGTGACCTTGCAGGCCACTCCACTGGTCCTCTTCGTCCGAGCCATCTGCCAGGAAACGTTTCATTTAAATACTGACGAACAGCAAAAGCATAGTGGGGAGGTGCCCCATCTTGTTAAAATGTCAACTCATTCGCATTGTAACGGTCATCATGTTCAACAATTTTTGTCACTGCGGGATCGACAGTGTCTTCTTACAATTGCAAGTACATTTGTCCTGTTAGATTTCCTTGTAAAAAAAGGACCAACAACACAATCGTCATAAATTCCAGCCCAGACGTTTAATTTTTCAGGATGTTAGGTGTGAACTTCATGGAATAAGTGCGGGTTTTCGTCAGACCAATACCGATAATTATGACGATTAACAGTCCCGTTCACAAAAAACGAACACTCATCTGAGAACCAGATGTTGAACAACAAACTCGGGTTTTTTTATTATCCGTTCACTAATTATCTCGCAAAATTCTACACGTCTATCAAATTCATCTTCATTTAATTCTTGCACAAGATGTATTTTATAGGGGTGGAATTTATGGGATTTTAAAATTCTTCGAATGCTCGTACGGCATATGCTTGAAACGGTAGGTAATTGCCTGGTACTAGGATCTAACCACTCTCTACTAGTAGGATCGATATAAACAGGGTCCAAAACAGCAATTTGCATTGCTTCGTTTCCCACTGTTCGACTAAGAGCGATTCGTTTTCGATTTGCCACAGATCTTCCTAAACTTGGTTACTAATTCAATAACGTATTTCCGTTTGACATGCTTATCTGGATTTAGTTCATTAAATAACTGTGCTGTACTATTAGCGCACCTACAGTTTTCATAATAAACCGCAGTTAAAAAAACCATTTAGAGCAAGAAAAAAGATTATAAGCCGAAATAATCACAGACAAAATCCTGTGACATACGTAAATAAGTTTCAAAGAAGGATAAAAAACTAAGTGCATTATTTGTAATTTTTTACACAAGCATCAAATTCCATAGCAGAAATAACTGCTCACCTTGTTCTGATAATATTCTAAACAAAACACTGACAATACTTTTAAAATTTTAAAGCGTAAGTAAAAAGTAACCGCATTTTATTGAGTGATAAAAAGGTAACATTTAATACTTCCTTACTTTTTAAGTTGGGTAGAACAGGATTTAAAAACAAAAATACTAAATAAAAATTAGTACTAAAAATGAAAAAGCGTTACTTTTGATTATAGGCCGATTATGTTTATAAAACGTATTTTCTCAAAAACTACTGCACCAAATTCAAAAAACTAGGAAGTGTTGAAAAGAGGATTCGATGATCTTTAAAGTGAGGTATCAGTCGTACCCCCTTTTCCATTTAAGAATTTAGATGTAAAGCTCATCCCTTCCTAGGGGGTTAAAGTGACAGGGTTAAAAATAAGCGCAAAATGTGTCCCCCTCGAAATAAAAATTGACCGAGGGTCCGAGTGATTTTTTCCTACCAACCATAGATATAAGAAATCGGCCTTGTTTTGTTTTCATTGGCCCACCCTGTATATGGAACTTCTCAATGATAAGAACTTAAAAGAGACGAAACAGATGTTGCACTGTTAAGGTATTAATTAAAAGCCGCAATTATTAAAATGACTTTATTTCACCATTTTTATAATAACTTTTAACTTTCCGAACATGTTTTTGGATAACTAAGATAACCAATAAAATAAGTACGAACAACAATTACCTATGCTTTTTTCTGTTTAATATTTTTAAAGAATTACCTGGTAGTATGTTAAAGAGGCATATTGCAAATAATTTAATTTATCAGTAATTCCAAACACCCGGGTCAAGGTAAAAAAAAATAATCCCTAAAATTATTTCCAAGTATTAAAACAAAGTGTACAATAGTTTTTTGTAGTTTTCCGTATGGTATCGAAAAAACTAAAAAAAACATTGAAATTAAAACAAAAAAAACCGGCATAATATTCAAATTTCCTTAATAAAACACCTTATTTACTGATATAGTTTTAAAGCTTTTTTTGATACGTTTAAAAAAAAAGTAACATAAAAGAAAATGTCGATTTTTGTGTTTTAGAATTTTATATGTTAATTTTTACCTTTTCCTATTTTTAATTTAGACCAAAAATCATTTTCTGTGGTTAATAAAAATAAATACGAAATCCTCTGTATTAAATTGTGCCAAAAGAAAAAAAATAAGTTGCTATTAAAAACAAACCCATAAATAAGGGGTCTCAGCAAAAGTTTTATGTCGTATCCTTTTTCTTTTAATTAGAATTATTTTCCTAAGTATTCTTCTATATTATTTGAACAAAAAAAACAAGAGATAGCTACTTTAAATGTTTGTTAAATATGAAAAAAGCTACAAATATTGTCGTGTTTAGTCCTCAATAAATAACGCTGTACACATATCCGTAGTTCCTACTTTTAGGTGAAAGATAAGTACTACGCGCAGGATGATGGACTTTTCATGGGTTCATCGCTCTTTCTATTGGTAGCAAATATTTATATGGAATGGTTTGAGAAATACGCAATGAAACTGCACTAATTAAACTAAAAGTTTGGCCAAGATATGTTGACGATACTCTTATTGTATGGACAGGTAATGACAAAGACCTTGAAGGTTTCTTTAAACATCTAAATTGCCTCTGACCTTGTTTCAAATTTAAAATAAGAAAGAAGAAAAATTTGGCTCTAACTTTTCTCGTCGTTCTGGTCAAAGGAAATAATAAACGTATAGAAACCTCGGTATACAGAAAACCTACCCACACTGGACAATATTTACACCAGAATTCTAATTACTCTAACTAAACGAAACAGGAGTTATGCGAACTCTATATATCCGCGCAATGACCTTATGTAACAGTAAGGGATCCATGCAGGAGGAAATAGGTAGCATAACTGGGGATTTTAAGCAGAACGGATACAGGAAGAGACTGGTAAAGGAAAATATTGAAAAATATCAAAATAAGACAAAAAAATTTAACTTAAACGAGGCTCCACATGACGAAATATTTATAACAATTTTATGTATTAAAGAAACTTCGGAAAAGATCCGCAGAATCGTAAAAAATTATAATATTAAAAATGCAGTTTAATCCCAAACCACTCTAAGAAGTATTCTTACTAAGACGAGACCGTACAACAATGTTTCAAATAATGACTGTCTCTACCAAATTCCTGTGAATGTACTGGGGTACACATCGGGGAAACGAAAAGGCCACTCGAAGTTATGGTTCAAGAACACAAAAAACATACGGAACGAGGTGAAACGTCGAAGTCAGGGATTGCCAAACTCGCATGGTCAAAACAACACCGCATACAGTGGTCGGAAGCAAAAAATATTTATAAAGAAACTCACTGGAAAAATAAAAAATTTAAAGAAGCTGTAATAATTGTAAACAACCAAAATGTATTTAGCAAGCCTAGTATCGATATTTCAAGTATCTGGCAGCCCTTGCTGAACCGTAAAAAATTGGTCAAGCTTCGGTGAACAACGGATAGTATATAAAACGTAGCTTTTAAGAATAGGTTTTAGTTATCACTTAAAAACTGTTGGTATACATCACTAACCGAAACGTTGTTTTTTAATTAACAAATAAGGACAATGAAAGTTCTAAATTCACTTATTATAATCTAGAATAATATCGATTGTTTACTTGAATTTTGCTTTCCAACAACTATAACCCTTATAGTACAGTGCATGTGCCTATTCAAGGGAAACCGTTACATCGCGTTTTCATCCACACGCATTCTAGCTTATACGTGTCCATCGTAAATCTATAAACAGAACAGAGACATAACAGAAAACAATCCATCTATTGTTTGAATTTCGTCGTTACTAAGATCACTACGCAACTGCGACGGTTTGCAAGAACTACCAAACTGCGAAAACGATCTTACAGGGCCAGTGCACAACGTTTATGGCCATTATTGAATGTAAGACAACAATTTACTACTGAACTTCATAAATTTGCTAAATATTTGCTTATTTCTACACCCTTGACAATGTAAACGGATCAAATGCAGATCATAAACTACACTACAGCTCAACTAACCAGACACTGGATGATTCAGTTAATAGTACTGTAAAAAATTCGGTAAATCAAGAGCTTTGTAAACCCTATTGTTTTTATTTTGGCAATAATAAACATACATGCCCACCAAATATCATTAAATATTTTTAATTTTTACTTGTTACTCTCTTATTTTAAATTTTTAAATATTTGCTAATTTTTGTACCCTCGGCAATGTAAAAGGATTAAATGCACACCATAAACTACACTACAGCACAATACACAATATTTTTAGACTTATATAGGCCAAATGTATTGTAAAAAATGCATGAAATCAAATGTCCATTATTTTTTATTTTAATAATACCAAACACACGTACAAAACTTTAAAAAGTTAACTTAGAGCAAAGACAATTGTAGTTATCACTATAGACACACAGAACAATGTAAAATTTTTGGTAATAGGTTTGGACGCTCGCTTGCTGAGATTCCTTGAGCGAGCGAGCGAGAGAATATACGTGCACACGCTGCTGTATAAACGAACACTGTTGCCAAACCAATAAAAAAAGTAACAGAAAGTAGGAATTATTTTTGTTGAAAATAGGCTTGAATTTATATTCGTTTTAATAATCTTAATCTTATTATTTTTTTCTTTATTAAATAATAAAATTTAATTTTTTTAAACTTGTACTGTGGAGAATTATTTCCTAAAATGTATTTATACCTAGTATAAGAATACACGTTGGTAAACATGATTTCAAATTTTTACAAATTCTATTATTTTATTATAGAACATCCTTACATAACAAGAAATGTTTGTATAGGCTCACCTAAATTTATTAATTTTTTTTTATAAATAAAATCCAAATAAACGCATGTATGTTTTAGTTTATTGCTATTTGCAAATAAAGTGAGAATTATTAATTAAAGTGTGGCCATCAAAGAAGCAAAAAACCGCTAGTTTTTTGGAGTTAAATAAAAAAACGTTTTTGTTTAATTCATTGCATATCGTATTGCCATTTGTGTATTGTGATTTGTTTGTTTTCCCTGGTGGTAATTAAAATTTGTATTCTTGTTAAAATGTCGGGCAATCTATGTCAATATTATGACTGCCCAGTGAGTCGAAGAGCAGATAAAGTTAGGCTTTTTCGTTTTTCCTACAAGAATTAATAGTACACTATGTTACCAATTGACTATAAACTGTTGTAAGTATTTATCTATATAAATTAAAATTATTTAGAGTAATAAATACCTTATAATTATATGATCGACACCCAAAATTTATTGGGTGTTTAAAGTAACCTTCTGATAGTTATTAATTCAAATGTCTGATAGTTAAAAGAGTGACCGCAAAAATCGCTTAAAAACTGCCTGTTTTTTCACATTTATTCATTTAGGAAGAGCATTGCTTTTTGTTTTTTGCAAATTTTTAAAAATCACTTTTATTTAGCGGTTGAAAAGGTGCCACTGCAATTTTTGTTTCAAATGGACCTTAAACAAATGAAATAATACATTTTCATTCCTGCGAAGGTTGTAAATTAACCCCTAAAAATTGCAGAAAAATCAGATTTTTCGGACATGTCCAGTAAGAAATAAATGTATATGATAGTCTACCACCCTTTTCTAAGGGTAAAACTACCCTTATTAGTGAGAAAAAATGAATGAAATCCTAGCTTTTACGAAAAAAGTCTTAGCTTCATATTTTCTTGATCCAAGTATAAAAAGAAGGTGTACATAGATTTTTTGAGATCATTTTTAACCAAAACCACCTGCAAGGGGGTAAATTTATCTCCAAAAATTAAGAAAATTTATGTTATATTTGAGATATTCTAAAACATCCAAATATAAATATATAAAATATATATATATATATATATATATATATATATATATATATATATATATATATATATATATATATATATATATATATATATATATATATATATATATATATATATATATATATATATATAATATTTAAAGTTTTATATGATATTATACATTTAAGGATGAATTTACCCTCTTGCAGGGGTGGTTTTGGTTAAAAGTAAACTAGAAAAATCTAGGTACACCTGGTTTATATACTTGGATCAAAAAAATACCAACCAAGACTTTTCTTGAGAAAGCTAATGTTTTATTTAATTTTTCCTATTGATAAGGGCAGTTCCACCCTTAGAATTGGGTAGTTGATTATCATAAACATTTATTTCCTATTAGACATGTCCTAAAAAATCCAATGTTTTGCAATTTTTGAAGCTGTATACGATTTTATATATTTTAGGGGATGATTGCACCCACACAAAGTCCATGGGGGATGGTTTACAACCTTCTTAGTGATGAAAATGTATTATTTTATTTTTCCAAAGTTCATTTGAAACAAAAATCGCAGTGAGAAGAAACTTTTAATATAACTACAATTTTCGCCATTCTTCAGATTTGGCGATTTTCCAACCCCTAAATGGCGGTGATTTTTTAAAATTTGCAAAAAACGAAAAGCAATGCTCATCTTAATTTTTTTTTGGCGAGTAATTTAGTATAAAATTCATATTTGCACGTTTTTTCTCACCTCTCTGTAAATTAAAAAAAAAAAACAGGCAGTTGTTGCGATTACAAACAAGGTTCTATATTTATTTTTAGGACTGAAATAAATTTTAAAAAATTAGGTTCCGGGGGGATTGGAAGCCACTTACACTGGGAAATATGAGAAATAATTTAGGTCGCGCGTAAATTTTAATTGAATAGTATTTTTTTGTCTTATTTAATTATATTTTATATTCCTGCTTAAATAATCGCTATATTTAACTATGCACGGTACCTCTGAAGCATGGGTAAGATTAATAAAAATGTAAAAAGTAACGGGGCGCGGGATTCAAATACTCCACATTTGATATGCAAAATCCGGTTTGAATTGAAATCGTATCTGCTTCCTTTCTCGAGATTTACAAAAAATTAAATTATTTTAAATTTTATAGAATTTTTTTTATTTATTTTGAAAATAAAAATGCATTTATTTAAGTTTCGCAATTTCTAGTAATTTGTTTCATATTCTATGTGTAAAGACAAATATTTCATTTTTTTTTAAATATCAATTTTAAGATTTAACAAAAAAAAAATTTAAAAAGTTTTAATCGCAAAATTAACATTTTAAATTTTTTTATTACTTTATTTTCCATAAACTTAAAAAATAAAAATATTTGTCAAAGCAAAAAAAATATTCATGTTAATTTTACATCTCAAAAAAAGTGGGGTCGTGATTTTAAACAATTACCAAAATTTTAGAATAAATAATTGTCTTTTATATTGTTTTTAATAAATAGATATTTGCGTAATATTTAACAACTATACAATTTAGACCCAGCAACCCTTATACTGGTGAAATCGCCATTTTAACAGTCATAGCCACGTGACCGTCCTAAGTACCGAGGCCATTGACGAAATAAATTAATGCTCAAAATCCACAATCCATTAATCTCTTTATTATATTCTAAACGTATACATACATACGTTACTACAGTTTTACAATAAAAGTTAAATAAATATAAAGGAGCTGATGTGACGATTATTTTTTTACAACTGTATAAAATTGCTCAAAAGTATGCTCTTTTTTGAAAAAATTATAGGACCTATAATTTGATTTATATTATTGTTAATCATTTTTAGCAGCTTTTCCTTAACCCCTTGTGCTCACTAGCCAACTTATAGAAAATTTTAGTTCCATTCAGGACCTTTAAAACACTATGTATTGACAGTTTATATTAAATGATACCCAATTGCACAATTATTACCTTTTTGTTTACATAAAAAAGTTAAATTCAACAAAAACTCTAATGTTATTTTATATTAACAATAATAATTTATTTATTAACTAACAGCGGTGGCGTACTGGCCAGCGTACCGGCCTCTCAAATAGGCCTTACGAGGGATTTTTTTTTGCAGATAGGATTTGTATGCTGTTTTTTTGCATTTGATTCGTATAAACGGCTACAAACTTAATAAACAAATTTAATTAATGAGAAATGAAAAACTGTATTTGTGTTTAAAAAAATGCATTTTTAAGTTTATAATTATATATATTTTTTTTAATTTCAAACTATAAAATGCATTTTAAAAATTAATTTTTCTAATGCACAACGTCAGTGTTTCATGTCCCGTAAAATAAATTTATTCACAAAGTTTTTAGAGGTTTATACGAATCGAATACCAAAAACCGCATTTAAATCCATCTTACAGCACAAAAAATTCCTTGTGTATTACTTCGTTTCCTCGACCAATATCTGTGCAAAAAGCAGTTTGTTGTTTTTGCAACATAAATATGTGCGGAGGGAGCCTACGCTTTAAATAGACTATGACATAGTTAAGAAGTCAAAACGGCAAAGCTGAGAGGTAAAAATTAAATATTCTTATAAAACGCGATTGTCGGCAAAAAGTATTTATACAAAGGGACTGAGCGTCTATAGTGATAACTACAATAGGGTCCTTGCACGCAAAATAAATGTTTATAATTTCTATGTAGTTCGATTAAATATGGGTCTAAAATTGCGTGTGTAAATTAGTATACTGATAAATAAAGTAACTTCTGAGATATTTCAAAAATAAAAGTACTAAAAATTCAAATTTTCTAAAACGATTCTGATTGGATAGCGTCATCACTAGGTAATAATTTGCCAAATCTCCAACTTAATTGTACTGTTTGACAAAAAACTTGAAATACCTATTTGATTTGTGAGATGAGAAATGAACTCGTGTAAAAATCTCTGCTCGTATTACTGTCATAAAACTGATAAAGAATACTTACATCAAAGTGATCTTCACAAACAAACAAACTAGATGTTGAAGATAACCTTTCAGGATCACGTCCCCCTGCTTGAAGCCATAGATTCCTTAAAGCCTTATCAGATGGAACTTGAACAAAAGTCTTTCCAGGCATATTAATAGACGTATTTTTGCAATGAGTAATTATACACCAACGGTAAACTTTACTCATTTTGAGACACAACCGTAAAAATCCAATACAAATCACACAGAACAAGAGCAACGATAAAATGAAAACAAATATTGCAAAAGCGAGGTTATAAAACCGCCCAGTTCAATGCGTACATCTAGTGTACATCTCCACTGTGTCATTGTACCAATGCCAAAAATTGTACTACTAGGCTATTTGGCAACGCAGACATTTACCTATAAATGACGTCATTTATAAGTAACCTAACAGAAAGCGTTTTCGCGGGACCTTTGAATTTCGAAGTTATTAAATCGAAATATCGGCAAAAAAGCGAATTAAAGAAAAAACAAAGTAGTAGGTTTTGAAGAACGGTCTATAATAGTGCAAACGACATCATTAAAAAAAATGTGCAAGGACCCTATTGTCTTTGCTTAGAGGTAACACAAGCCCACAAAAGACGTGATGTGTGCTGGGTGTCGGGCTAGGATTTTCTGGCGTATTTTTTCCGCTAAACACGAATCTAAAGACAAAATTGCGGGTCAACCAGCAAAAAAAAAAAAAACAAATAACCGTCACGGTACATTTACCGGCAGAAACCTGCTATCACCGAGTATTTGGACTACGACTGTATAAACTATAAGAGATACAATAAATTTTATAAAATAAAAAAGAGAGCTTTCTAAATTGTCTATATAAAAAGTTTTATAAACATTTTTGATAAAATAAATAATTAAGGAGATATAAACGAAAATGTAACTTTAACAAAAAATTTCAGTCCATAATTAGATTTTTTTATTAATGTGAATTTTGGGTTTTTTATAATAAAATAGATATTTTATTTACTTAAATCCCAAGTCACTTAGCATTTGAAGAAAAAATCCCAAAATTAAAAAAAGTATTTTTTTTCTTTCCTTGAAAAATCTTGAAATTTCGGTTTTTTGATTATGAACAATATTGCATTTAGACAAAAAGATTATAATAACGTAAATTAAAGGTCTTGTAAAATTACATAGTTTGGGTCAAATAAAGATTCGTCCATCTTTTATAGATTTTTAAGATATTGACGTTAAAAAGAACGTTAATATCTGTAATTACGCCTTTTCTTCATTTTTGCTGTTTGACCCCCAATTATGACTTCAGATTCGTGTTTAGTGGAAAAAAATACGTCAGAAAATCCTAGCCCAGCACACATCACTTTTTTTGTGGGCCCGTGTAATTGAATAAAGGATGTTTTTAGGACATCCACTTTTTTAAAAATACAACTTTTAACTGATAAGTATCTAGAGTTGTCTTCAGATAAATATAGTATTTACCTGAAGACGACTGGGTTTTAAAATAAATAACGGAAGTCCAAAAACATCCTTTATTTAACCTTTCATAAATATATGTAATTTTTACTTGGCATTCTTTTATTTTTGTAACTAAGTATATTTTATTTGTGTCTAAACAAAATGGTATACAAGGTGTGAGTAAACTTCTTTAAAGGTATAGGTCGGGTATTTTTTTAATAAAGAAAGATTAATGGATAAAACGACCTAAGAAATAGCTATTTATATAACTTTTCAGGACAACCCTTATGGATTCCCCATGGTGTTTATATTCCTTGCTTGGAAAATGCGTAAAATGGAAAACTCCGTTATTTAGATAAAGTAACAAATACAATTTCAGTGTTCGCTAAGGTTGTGTCCTAAATATTCATCTCAATTTTAAAATTTATAATCATCTTTTTAGAGTAGCAATGAAAAACGTGCATTTTAATTAGGAATATATTTGTAAAAAATTATTGAAAAAGCCAGTTTTTTAAAAGAAACAATACAAAGTGGTATTTACATATATCTTTACCTCTTTATAGGTTGGTCTTTATATAAAGGAAAACACGTTTAAAGCTTATTATCATAGAAATATCATAAACGGTAAAAGCTACAAAAAAAGGGTTAAATTATATTTTTTGTTTTTTAAAAAATTTAAATATTTTTAATTTCTTCAGATCACAAGAACAAAAGATTGAACTTTTTGTACAATTTAACCTTACTCTTTTTTTAACAAAATTTATTTGATAAGTTTTAATTCTGAAATATTTTTATTATTATTTTTATTTCTTGCTGTTTCGATACTTTTATAGACTAACTTTGTAACTTTTTAATAGAAACCAACATGCAAATATATATAATTTTTTTTTATTTAACTTGCTTCTTATATATAGGGTGTCTAAAAAGTCTAAAATATTCCAAATATATTTTAAACTGTCAGCGCAATTTTAAAAGTGGGATTGGATAATAATATTTTTGGTTTTAAAAGTATAAAAATGAAGTTAAAACATATTATTAACTTTGTTATTTTAAATGGAATGCCCTATATATTTTTGAAGATATTAATTGATCTTTTTGAGCTAATTTCAGCGGTATATGTTTAATGTTAATATAACAGAATTATATCAATTTAAGAAATTTTAAATAAGCAAATTTCTATAAAGCATTTACGACTTCTTAAATGCAAAACTAAACGTAAATGGGTCATGTTTCATAGTTAGGTAATTTGTAAAGTAGTTCTTGTCAAATCCCTATGTACAAGTGCTATTAGTAATGCATTTAGTAATTGGGGTGGGGATTTTAACAAATGAAAGAGAAAAAAAATAGTAATGATGATTTGATACGGCGACTGCAAGTGGTCACAGTATGTAAAGCATTTATACCTTTATCCTTGTAGAAACGCACTAACCCAGTCTTGTAAAAGTTAGATAATGGGAAAAATAATAAAACAGAAATAGCAAAAAACAAACCCAGATGGGCATATCGAACACAGCTACTGACGGTGATATGGCAATAGATATTTTATTTGACGTAAAAAAATCCCAATTAGTATCAGTCAGTTTAACATGAATTTAAAAGTAACAAGTTTCGACCATTTTGGGTCACCTAATTCAGGAACTTACGACCAAAGATTTCGGTAGGCGAACTGACTTTGGCGAAATAATGTGGAGAGGTGCAATGCTGATTCTAATTTTCCCATATTTTTGTTTTAATAAAGCTACATATTTATAATAATAAAGTCAACAGATACAATTATAGATATTGGTCTGTAGTCCATTCCCGGTAGATAGCCGACGCACACACACACACACACACACACACACAAAGTGAAAGTTTGGGCAAGTATTATAGGTTATACCTAATATTATCGGATCATCTTCCATTAAGGGAAAATCGTACGTCACAGCTATACTTGCAGTTATTGCGTGAACCTATCCCAAAATTAGAAATACTCTATCCAAACCGAAGAGATATCTGGTTTCAACTGGTGCTCCTGCACTAAGTCACCCTGAAGAAGTACGAAGTAATTTTTGTGTGTTTGATTTCTTATGATATATTACAGATTTAAATTTAGTTTTGCATTAAAAAATTATAAATACTTTTATTTTTATATTTAGCTAATTCAAACATTTTTTTGTTGATATAAATATGTAATTTTCACAAATAAACACATAAAATCATATGTCAATGGCCAAAAAAGATAATATCCGTTAACACATACAGCCTTCTAAAATAAAAAAGTTAATAACATTTTTTGACTTCTATATATTTTTAAAAACGAAATTACGTTTATAAAAATTGTTCTTTTAAAACTATGTGGCTAGGTTTTCGTTAAATAATTACGAGCGGTATAAAATATATTTGCAATATTCCAAACTTTTTAGACATCCTGTAAAACGAAAATTATTTTATTTATTAATTTAAAAAGAAGTCTTACACAAAAATATTTTCAGGGCTTTAAAAAATTACCGTATCCAAAACGTTCTATTTATTGCTGCTTAAAAACATGGTTAAAGAAAGTGTTTTTAATTTTTATCTACTATAAAAAATTAAAAATCAAAATGTTTTAAAATTTTTTGTTAATATTTTAAAAATTTTTAGCTTTTAAAATTTATAAATGCATTGGTTAAAAGAAATTAATATTGTCATTTATGACAAAACGTCATAAACTGTCACAATAAGTATGCAGCATTTGTTTAATTTTATATGAAAATTTTAACAATTTTAGTTGAAATTACTATTTCATTTTTTATTTAAGTTTATATTGATAACGATTGTAGATTTTTCACCGAAACATGGATAGTTTAGATTTTTTTTGGGGAGAGGGGTTTTTTTTTCCTGTTTCAGGTGATCTTCTACCTCATAGGTGTCAATAGTGCCGAATACACTTAGTCGCTAACCGCGAGGCCAGGACTGAAGCAATTCTATTAAATAAAATTCTTTCTGGCAAGGTGGTTTACTGTAGATAGTATTTAAAAACAGGAAAAAAAATAAAATTCGTTTGTATTTAATAAACCGTGGCAGATGGGTATAGAAACATGTATGGACACTTTGTAGGTAATATATTGGTCTATTTAAAAATAGGATAAAATACAGTATGTTGCATTAAAAAAAAAGAGTTTTAATCATTATTTAATATCGGTAAAAATGCAAATTTTTTGGGACACCCTGTAATATACATTACTATAATAGCATGTAGATCTTTTAAATACATGCATTGTCTAACCCAAAAAAAAATTTTTGTATCCAGCTCGGTTAGGCACGTAAATACTAAACCTTTTTAACATGGTGATTTTCCTTTAAAAAAATAGTAATTAATTATTTTCTTAAAAACGTTAAGATATAGGTATAGGGAGATGTTAATAAAACTTACTTAGAATTTTGTGTAGAATCTGAATATGCAAAAAAAAAACAGGGCGTTCCATTTAAAATTACAATGTTGCCGTTGGTTTTGGTTCGATCTGACAACGCTGCACTTGTCAAAATATTTTTAAAATGTAGCTTATTACCTGTTATCGCCGTGTGCCAAATTTCAAAAAGTTCTTTTTTTTGGTTCCCCAGAACTTTTAATAGGACACTCAACGTGAATCACCCTGTATATATATTATGGTAGAGAATTTCGCATAAACCAATAATTTATATGTTCTATTCGACTTTTTGCTTTTAGCTGTTAAAATCTTTCTTGGTCATTAGAACAAGAAAAATATACTTTGACATGCCACCACTATCATTAATTTTCCATTATCACCGATCTCTTAGACAAAAAATATAAGGAAGAAATATTTTTATTAGGTACGAGAAAATCGTTAAAGCTTTTAATGTTCACCGTAAAAAAAATGAACCAATCGTACGCAGTATGCCCTTATATAAATAGTGAATACTGACTATACGCTAATTGATAGATTTTACAAAATGTTTGCGAATACTACGATAAAAAAAAGTGTTAAAAAAACGTCATCTTGGAACAGTTGTGCTTAGTATGCCATCTAAACCAGACAAAATTTAATGCATAAAATTATCAGTATACATTTAAGGGTCAAGATGACCTTTGCTTTTATTAAAATAATAAGGGTTTGGAAACAATCGTACAGAGTATGCCATTTATTCTAAATTAAGCTTTTCTTAGGATTATTTCATGGGATACATATAGGGCAAGTTTTAAGCTTATGTATGGGAGCTTATATCTGTAAAAAATAACTATCTTACAACTACCGGACCCAAAAAATAATCATTGAGTTTTTAAGCCTTTTCTGTCAAATGTAAAAATGCATACGTAGTATAAAAAAAGCCAATTAAAAAGTGTATAAATTTTATGGAATTATGAAACAATCGTACTCAGTATGCCTTGTTTTCCAGTAAATAATTACAAAAATATGTTATGTTTCAAAGGGCATATGAATTAGACAGGTATTTATGTAATTTAATCCTTAAATTAATTTTGTATTGTACTTACATCAATGATATTACTAATACCCTCGTATATGGATCAATTGTAACCATTATACCCATTTCGTTTCCACTAAATAATTGTAAAAATAAGTTGTGATTTAAAGGGCATACAGATAAGACAGGTAGTTTGAAATAAAACTTAAAAACAATAATTTGCTATATTTTTATTTTATAAAAATAAGTAACGATTGATGTAGGTGATGTCTTAAGGGTAAAGATAGACTTTGCCTTTGTTAAAAAAAGTGTTTTTCAACAATCGTACTTAGTATGCCATTTATCCTAAATTTAACTTTTCTTAAGGTTGTTTATCGCAAAGTTATTGGCATATATATAGGGCAAGGTTGTACAATTGTGCCCAGTATGCTTTTCTCGTTTTCACTAAATAATTGTAAAAATAATTTTTACATTAAAGACATACAGATTAGACAGGTAATTTGCAATAAAAATAAAAAATATTAATTTAATTTATCTTATTTTATAAAAATAAGTAACAATGGGTTTGAAAATCAAATAATACCCCAAACATTTTTTTATATCAACAGTCTCTAGGTTAATGCTTTCATATAATCAAATTTTAAAATTTGGATTTTTTATATTTGACGAATGAAAATATTAAAAAATTTTCTATTATTATTCTTTAAAATTTTTGCGTTTGTATGTTACTTAATGTTTTTATTTTAAATATACCCAAGCATCCGGATCAGTTGTGCCAGGTATGCTTTTCATTTATTAAAAACCAAATTTTATAAATTTTGTTTAAATATAAGGTAGGTAGGTAGGTTTAAAGTGAGTGGGTATAACACCCTTCCACCGCGACCGATCGGTCTATTGTGGCTCACATCTTTTTATATTTCTTCCACCAGGTCCAGACTTCTAATAAATCTGATGATCCTGTTGGGAAAGAGATCTTTCACCTCCCCCGGCAACAAGGTGTCATTGCCGAGGATTGCGAATCTTAGTCGTGCCATTGCTGGACACGAACACAGTATGTGTTCTGCCGATTCATCCCCCTCCATGCACATGCGGCATTCGGCGTCTTCCGCTAGGCCGATCTTGTGCATGTGGTATTTTAATCTGCAGTGTCCCGTGTACAGTCTCACTAGAGGTTTAAGGTGTACCCTTGATTATTCCAGTAGTTTGACAGTAAATTGTTGGTTCGGTGGGCTTATGAAGGCCTTCGAGTGTCTGTGACCAGAAAGTCCATGCCATTACCGAAGATTTTCTCTTTGTGTCCAAGCTGATATGAACTGCTTGGCCGTTCCATAAGATATACCGATGACCGGTCCCTGCCCTGTGAATTTTGTCTCCGCCCCCCTTTTGGCAAGGAGGTCTGCGGATTCATTACCCTCTAGGCCGGTGTGTCCAGGTATCCACAGTAGTGAAACCTTATTATTTTGACCCAGTTTGGTCAGCGCATCCTTGCAATTCCAGACGGTTTTCGAATTGTACCGGCTGGATTCAAGAGCCTTAAGATCTGCTTGACTATCGGAGAATATTTTAATTGTCTTACGTGTGCAGTGCCGATCAACCAGCGATCTAGCACACATCTCAATAGCAAATACCTAGATATAAGAAAACATTAGTTAAATTTTGTCTACAAAATATTAAATAATTTTTAATAAAAATTTTAAAGTAATAGTTAACAAGACCGCTATCAATAGGCCAATGAATTTCTAGAGCAAGCGCTAGCGCTGTATTTTTTGCGAATGTATCCCGCGTAAATGTGTAATATATATATATATATATATATATATATATATATATATAAAATTATATATATATATATATATAAAATATATATATATATATATATATATATATATATATATATATATATATATATATATATATATATATATATATATATATATATATATATATATATATATATATATATATATATATACTTGATAATTTATTCTTGAACCTTTAGAAGAATATATCCAATGTTTTTCTTTTTGCTGGAGATTTTTGGTTTATCAACAAATCACTATTTTAGTTCCATCAAAGATAATACTACTACGAATAGATGGTTTATTTAAATGGGGCGTTTTGAATCAGTTCGGAGATATCAATGCTTCCGTTAATGCGAATAAAATTAAGTCGGTAACCCCTGCCCCAGCGAAACAAACCGTGCGACATTGCCAATGTTTGTCGCTTATACCTTATTCGGAACACGAAGTAGCGAAAGCGGGCGGCTACACGGATTGGTGTATGTTCTAGTCGCGTTTCATCACGCCAATAGTAAAGGCATGCCGGCAACACTGTTTAACTTTCGTTCAAGGATAGCGCGAAAATCTCTCGATGGACATCGGCTCGCGTTAGCCAAAGTCCATTAGGGGTATCAAAAATATAGCATTGAATGGTTCATCTTATCCGTAGTAGTATTATCTTTGGTTCCATGTTAAAAAAGTTTTATTTTGGACGTTTCGGCTGATTTCAGCCTTTATCAATGATTTTTCTATTTTTCTATCTAAATGTTAAATGTTGTGAAATTTTATAAAAAATGTTTTGGTTTTTATCGACTTAACCAAAAAGGTTATTCTAGATCTAAATGTAATATTATTTTATTTACTTCACAGGTAAAAATTTGATTAAATAACTTAAAACTACATGGTTAAAAAGTTTTTGCTTAACGAAGTCTTGGATAGAATCAAGACAAACAAACATTTTGTGGCTTTAACATATTTAAAAAAGGTGGCGAGTGACTTATTATATTATAAACAAAACGCATCCGCCAACGATTATAGAGTTTAGAACTGTCATATAAATTAATGTTTTATTTAAAAGGGATGTTGCTTATATTAAATACAGAAATCAATTCTTTAATTACTTTTATTACATTTCCAATGACAATTTTTTTGGTGCTGAGTTTTGAGATTTTGCTATTTATTTATGTTTTTCTAAAACAAAAAGATCGATATATTAAAACATTTGGTCGACAAATTGGTATTGTGTCAAATACTAGTCCGCTAGTTCGTTGGTTTCGCCCTTCGGCCTACGGTACTACTTAAAATTGAATTTATGTTGGTCTGCTTACAGTTTCTTTTCCGATGGGAAATTTGTTGGAAATGTTTTGTAGTGTTTAGGTTGTTTATTATTATTATTATTATTTTAATATTAATGCTTGATAAAGGATAAAAATATATGTTTTAATAATTATTTGATAAGGTTATAATATATTTTACTGAGGTTTTTTATGTCAGGTTTTTTATTTATGAAGTTATCATTTTTTTAAATATAGATCATTTCCAGAAATTCTCTCCTCTGTTGATTTGATTCAGTCTTTAGGATTTTAGTGTTGGTGTAATTAAATTTATGTGAAGTTTCATTTTCGTGATTAGTTGGAGCGGTTTTTTTTGTCATATTTATAACCGTTAAGGCGGTTTTGGAGATGTTGTGTGGTTTGGCCAATGTATACTTTGGGACAGTTATTACATGGTATCTGATAACCAATGTGAATTTTCTCGATTTATATATATATATATATATATATATATATATATATATATATATATATATATATATATATATATATATATATATATATATATATATATATATATATATATATATATATATATATATATATATATATATATATATATATATATATATATATATATATATATATATATATATAGTAGTATATTTCAAGCCAACCAGACCTGACTAGATACCCAAGTTCTTTTGATATTTTTTAAACTTTACCCATTCTTTTATTATATTAAATTAAAACTATGCATATTTTTAGAGTTATAAATCATCCTAAATAAACGTTTAGATTTTTTTAACTAACCACAACTAAATGCATTATCAACAAACATTTTTGAAATTTTTCTAAAAACTTATATTTTTCAGGATTTTATGTCCCAAATTGCTTTTTATTCCTAATGAGAATACGAATAAATAATATTTATTTATAAATCTGTTTTTGCCTATAATTTGTCATGCTTTTAAAAGTATTGTTTAAAGGAATACAAAAAAGTGGTTTATACATAAATTTTAAAACTTTTTATAAAGATTTTAAATATAATATTTAGAAAAACAACTGACCATCGTAAAATAGAAAAATCGGAAAAATATTTATTTTATTTTAAATGGACAATGTTTTTAATTGACAATATAAAATTTTCCGTTTTTTCGTACACGCTATTATGGTGGTAGTAGGCAATATTTTTTTTTAAAGTATAAAATACGTCAATTTATTTGTTTTGTTATCTGTCGTCATCCTTGGCCAAGCTGCATCCAACATAAAAGTTCTGTTTGGCCTTCACGGCTTACTAGACCTAAGAAGAGGTGTTCCACTGCATATAAAATAAAAATTAAAAGTCGAATTATTACAAAAGTGTTTATCCATATAACATATAGACATACCATATATTATTAAAAAGAAAAAGACTCGAAGATTTTATATTTTCAATAAAATACAGGGGGTGTCTTTACAAAAAAATATTATCTCCGATTTTTTTTATTGCATCGTCGGTTGTTTTTCAAAATGTCATATATAAAATCTTTATAAAAAATATAAAAATAGAAAAGCGTTAAAACATCGAAAATAAACAAATGGTCCGTTTTTTTACATACAATAACATTAAATTAAAAAACACTATACGACCGTTTAAAGTTATTTAAAACCGTGTAAAGATTACGCTTTAAATAAAACATTGCTTTTAAATTATACAGAAAATTATTATTCTTTGGACGCTCTTTAAACTTTTAAAAACTTCAAATAATATTTTTTAAAAAAGATAAATGTCTTAAGTTTTTATCGAGGTGGGTACCTGATATAAAAACTCTTTTAACAGAGGAATTACATGTGCTAAAAAAAAATAGGTATTTGGTATTTTAATCACTTACTGCAAATTAACTGGATTACATGTTTGTCTTACAAAATTAAGATAATTTAGATTCTTTTAAAATACATTTGACATATATTTAAAGTAGCTTTTGATTCTAATTTTAGGTATAAAATACCCTTGCAGAATTTTGTTTTTTGTTTTACCCAAGCAAAAGTGATATTTAGTGTCTTGGTTTTACCAGTCTTTATATATTTAGCTTAATCATAGTACGGCTGTTTAAATCCAATTTTGAAACACGCACATCTTTTATAGGTTACCATAGTATATCAATCAACAACACGACAAATGTGAAGAATGGGTCATATAAATAAAAAGCAAGCAAATGCCTACGAGTATGGGCAAACATTATTAACAAAAGGTCGGAGTGTATGCGTTTACCTTAATTTGTATAAAAAAGGATTTACTTACACTCACGAGGAATAAACAAAAGTAAGCATACACCCATTCGCGAGCTTTAAACTTTCGATACAGCAGAGCTGGGTAGGAATCGAATCCTTTTGGAATCAAATCCAGGAATCGATTTCTTTTTAAGGACCCGAAGGCTAAAATCGATTACTTTTTAAAAATAGGATCCGTGATCTGGATTCGTTATATAATTTTAAAATGATCCGGAATCGATTCATTTTTGGAAGGATCCGATTCCAAAAAGGAATCGATTCCTTATATTTCTAATTTGAGACAAATGACAAAATCCGCCATTTTTAATATGCCATTTCAAATTTCCAATTTTTTACTCAGATTCTTAATTTCCAAATTTAAACCTAACCCTTCCAAAATTCTTATATTCCGAATCTGAGGCAAATTGGTTTAAAAATGCCAAAGTGCGCCATTTTAAATATTTCATTTTTTATTTCCAAATTTTTACCTAAGGTTCTCATTCAGCATCACATTGATTTTTAAAAATTAAGATAAAGAATTGTTAAACATCTGCGATTAAAATCTTTAAAAAAAGGAAACACACCTAACATGTGATTTTTAACTAAAATATGTTGTTTTTTAGGTCCGGAAAAACAACATTTAAATGAAACTTTTTTTTTCGTAACCATAGAGAAAGTGGTATTCAAAAACGGGCATACATTTTACTTGCGTTTATGTTAAAAGTTCTGAATGCTTGATTTTTATAATGTTTGTGATCCCTAAGATAACCATAAGGGACTTTTAAATGAGACATTTAATTATTTCTGTTCAGGGTGTCATCCAAAAATAAATTTAAAATTTTATTACATTTTTATATTTCGTAAACAAAGAAATTATTAAATGGTACTGGTAAAATTTCCTGTAAAATTACAATAAGATGTCCCATTTATAAGTCGCTTAAGGTTATCTCAAGAATCACATATAAAAACCTTATGAAAATCTAGCATCGCAAGTTTTGAAATACAGTTCGAAAAAATGTTTTATTTAAGGGTGGATTCATGTTGACCTCAGAAATAACATATTTAAATTTGAAGAATTTTTTCCAAGAATTAATTTGGCTAAGAGTTAGAGCCTTTTAAAATGAGGCTAAAATTATATATCGCGGCTCAAGCTCCGTACAAAAATCTTTGACGCTTGATTAATCATCGGGAATATATAGTATCATTCGTATCGTAGTAACCATTTGTAAGTATTTAAACTAAAGATGATCTGGATTCGTGATCCGATAAAATAGAATCGAGTCCCTGGATTCGATTTCTTTTTTCCTTAAAAAAGAACCCGTGATTCGTATTGGTGATTCGATTCCTTTACGAAAATCCGGATCCGTGAACCGATTTCTTTTCTAAAGGATCCGTCCCAGCTTTGCGATACAGACAGAAATTATCCTGCTGATTATGACAGTAGGTATTTTTGGCGTTGAAATTAATTGCTAAGTACATCGTAAAAAATATTATTTGATGACAAATTTTCTAACTTAAGTCGGCACAGGTACTTTGAAACTAAAAACTTAAGCATTAGTTGGTAAATCACCTTTAATTTATTACTCCTTCTTCCTAAACCACTCTGTTGTAAGCTTTTTCAGATGCACTATTTGGGTTTCCAAATGGTATCATTAGTTACAGTTTTAATCCATATCCAGTATTCCAAATCCTGCACCATGCCGTTGTTGCAAAATAACACTAACAAATATTGGAACTCTTCTAAATTCTAGCATTATGTACGGAATCCGATAAACTTTCCCAACTTTTTTATTCATACCAGATAAACACTTTTTTAACACAGTGGAATGTTGCAGCTCTTCTATTGGCTATATAACATAAATAAAACCTTCACATCATGATTCAAGAAAATGCTCTTGCTTTATGATTTTCTCTCAAACATTAGATTGCTATAAAATTAACATTTAATTTTTCAGGTAAAGTGTTTTAAAATCTCGCTCATTGAATTTCCATCGTACTTTGTACTGCTTCTTTGCTCATAAATTCTCGAAATCAACCATGTTATGACCCGCTACGAAAGTGATGCATCTAAAACTAACTATTTAGATGCAAACATTTTAAAGCATGGACTTAAGGTTCCAAACAAATATTCATAAATACATATGGCGGAGTGATTTCGTGAGTCTATCGTGTAGTTTTTTTTTTGGCGTAGAACCAGGTCAAACCAGTTAGGTTCCTTTGAGTATGTCACCGGGCACATGAAATCGTATTTTACGACATTTTTTTGTGGTCTTGATCTTTTTAAATTAATAAAAAGTGATTTTTTTGAAATTTAAAAAAAATATATTTTTTTTCGTTTCCACCGCCATAACTTTAAAACTATCAAAGATACCAAAAAAAATTTTGTGTCAAATTAAAGCTCACACTGTAGCGCTTTTAACCTTATAAATTGTTTGGGCACAATTTGCACTTTCATCCCTTTAAAAATGAGATAAACTGAAAATATATCTTTTTTGTATTGAAATTTTCACCAATCGATAAACTGTTTTATTTTTGAAAATATTTTCATACATGCAGCGAAGAAAATATAGCCAATTAATACCAAAAGTTTTTGAAAACAAAATTTTTTTCTTAGAGCGTATCGTTTGGCAACAGCGATTTTTTTTTAGACGTAAAAAAGTATTATCGGGACCCAAAAGCTCAGCATGCGGTTAGCGTGCGTAGTAATACATTAGTAGTGGTGGTTGTCGAAATTTAGAGTGTGCTGTATGTATTTAGAATTTTAAAACAATGAAGCGAATTATTTGTAAGAAAATTGTGTATGATGGATACAAATCTGTTTTACAAAGACCTAGAATACAAGGGTTGTTATCATTACTATAGTGCTGAAAAAAGGCAGGACAATCTAGCAAAAGAAATTCTGTCAAAAAAAAAAGATATTTTAAAGGGCGAAATTAAAATAAAATGTCATAAAGACTGTCGTAAATCTTACACAGATTCTCAAAACTATTATCATAATTTGAAATCAAACAGTGGCGCCCGTCCTTTAAATTATTGTGACCCTAAACCTAAATGCGATAGCTTCAATATTAGAAAAATGTGTTTTTTTGCAACAATAGTAAAAATAAAAAAAACAAGAGTTAAATAAAAAATCTGTTTAAACAAGTAATTTAAATATTATTATGTACCTGCATAGTATAGTTGGTAACTTTCTATTAGTTTATATTTTGTACTGAAATAAAATACGAATTTCAATTTTATCCTTATAAATAATGTTTAGGGTATTTATTTTTTACATAGTACTAAATCTTTTAAGGTAGTAGAAAAGCTACCTATCAAAAAATAATAAAGCTGCCAGAAATAGAAATGACAAATATGATATCTAAAGTACGTGGCTATGAAGATTTATTTGCGTTTGATGAGAAATATCATAAATTATGTTACAGCCACTACATCTCTGAAAGAAACATAAAATCGCACAAAAATAGCAAAACGGTTTCCGAACCTATCCGAAAATAGTTCGACAATATCTACCTCTTCTGCGAGTATTGGTAGTGATGTTCAGATATATCTTTTACTTCCTAAAGAAATGTCCAAAATTTAAACTTTATAGTAGTTTTGTAGTATAAGGCTTTATGTCAACCCAAAATTGAATTTCGAACATGTACTTGTGTGAAAGAAGGCCTAAAATGTTGTAAGGAGTGTAAATCTCGTTCCTGCAATAACATTATTAATGATTTTGAGGCAAAAATGGATTAAATTTACGAAAAATACTAATAATGATATAAATAACTACTTACATATTACATTTTTGGGTCTGGTAAAGAAAATTACCCACGGAATTGGACGATTTTTAAATTTGCAATGTAAAATATACTTTAAGTATTATTATTTAAGGCAAAAAAATGCGGATGATGTGGTTTTCACCAAGAAAAGAGCAATAAAAATTCTAAGAATTGGTCATTATTTGACATTTTATTTAAAACTGTTTACGATTTACATGTAATAAATACATGCACCTCTTTAAGACCTTTACAGTGTTGCTAAACGGAAATATTATTAATTTATAATAAAAAACTTTGTCATTACCATTAGGATAAGTTTCATTAAATCAAAAATATTTGAAATTCGAACCAGTTACAAACATAATTGGGGAAAATAAAAAGCCGCTTTAACTAACCAGCAGTAATCATGACCGACCAGAACGGCGCATTTATAATTAAAAAAAATTACAATTTAACGAGGAAAACCTAACCGGAACTAACCAAAACTAGGTAATAGTTTGAAAGTTGTTGTTTGTTAGTTCTGGTTAGTTTTATATAAAAAACAGCCTTTAATAATAACAAATTATTACAAAAAGTCTGGCAACATTGCTTATTCAAGCAGCATTTAGACATGTCAAAAAACGGCATCGTATCATCTCTTAATATGGAAAAAAAAGAGGTTTTATATATTTCTGTTTAAAAAGGACGTTTAACGAAGCCCTAGTTTATATTTTATGTACTAATTTAATAAAAAGACATAAAGCATCTGCAATTTTTTGTTGCTAAAAATGATTCAAAAATAATGAAGTTTTGAATGTATAATCAAAAAATAACGAATCCCGTGGGTGGTTTTCTTTACCAGCAACCAATAAACCTACTAATTAGGTGGGTAATTAATAACAATGATAGATATTTTTTGTATGGGTTTAAAAATCTACCCACCTGTTTTGGATATTTAAAATTTTCCTTTTCTAAACAACTTAAGCAGCCCTTAGATCTGCGTTTAAACCTGTTGATAAAACTTTAACTACTACACTCCCACCGGACCGTAAGTAAGATCTTTGCAGTCGGCCGGCTCGCTAAGCCAAGCGCGCAAAAATATGAGTTTCGCCGTTAAAAAAATATCACTGACTCAATACTATAACAGGAATCTTAAAAATTTTTGTTTTAAAAACTTTTTTTAAACATTAGCTACAATTTGTACGCAGCATGTATATATAAATTTTCAATAATAAACTTTTTTCTCGATTGCCTAAAATTACGCTACTAAAAATAACAATTTTGAGTTTCGTACTATTTTAAAAATTTAACAAACAAAAAATCAGCTTCAAGTCGACGTTGTTCGAAGCGCTATTGTGTCTACTTTAATATAAAAAAAAATATAACCTGATAGCATGAATATTATTAGAGATATAGCAGTGGAGATGTTAAAAAACGTGTTTTATTGAAAACCGATTTTTTTTGGGTTTTTTCGAAATAAAAAAGTTCTCGACCACTAAAAAATGTCGTAAAAAGCAATTTCGTGTACACAATTACCTTATTAAAGAATCCCACTAAGTCTGGTTTGGTTCTACGCCGGTTCTTTTTTTCTCGATAACTAAGCGACTTTCCTTCCAAATTTTACTCCACTAATAACACGTTAAGGAAATACTTACTCATAAATGTGTTTGATGCTCATGCTCATAAAACAGTAACAGTTTAACTCACATTTTTATTTATAAAATATAAATTTTCGTAGAAAAAGGTTTTACTCACTTTTATTCATACGGCCAATAAATCAATAGCCTCTGACTGATATGGCGGGAACTTCTTCCGAAGGCAATTCATTTTGCGAAAAAGCAAGTTAAAATAAAAACGTTTAGTGGTTATTTATATTTAATGTTTAAAACTTAAAATTGGTTGTAATAGTATATTCGAACGACATGTTAAATTTTGATAACTCATGGTAATTTACGTTGAAATATCAACTAAACTCCTTTCAATATCTTTTAATTGTTGGCTAAAAAATAACATCTAAGGATACTATTAGTCCGGGAGGCCGTCGCAAAAAAGCTGACCAATAAGAAAAAGATACGCACGAGACATTTTTTTAAAATAATTACTATGAACTATACTCAATTCAAAGCCGCACTGCTGCCCCAGCTCAGCGGATTCAAATTGCATTTTCTTAAAACTTAAAAAAATCGTAAAAAATCGTTTTTTTTCAATAATTATTAATTAAAATTAATGGTCTAATAAAACTACGTAACTTTTGTTTCATAAAATTTGTTATGGCTCTTTTAGTTTTTAAGATATTAACGATTTAATTTAAAATAAAAACGCAAATATCTCAAAAACTAACAAAGCTATAAAAAAATGTATTAACGCTACGACCTATTTAAAATATCAAGAGTAAACGACGGTGGTCTATTAGGACCAAATATGGCGGAGTGATTTTTTGCTTTTAGTAATACATTTGGTCAAAAATTATTTTATTATTAAGTTCTTACATATGTTTTATTGTTTTTTCATTACATAGGAAAAAATATCTTTCTTAGTTTTATTGAAATAAGAAAGACTTAAAAAAAGTGTGATTTTAAACAATTTATTTTTTTAAAATTAAATAGTTACTTAAAAACGCTTATTGCGAAACATAGATAATGTATTCTTATATTAGGAGCTCAAAACTAACAGAAATTGCAAATAGGTGTCATTAAAAAAATTAGTAGCAGAAATTGCATCAACCTAAACATTGATCCTATTTAGTTGCTTGCTGGTCCGCACATTCTCTACAGTAGACTTATGTTCCAGGCAGAGCCAGCATTTGCAAAATTAACAAAAATAGCGTGTTTTACGTTTTTTCAACTTTACAATGACCCCTCTTATTTGGAGGGAATCAAATTAGCTTGCCACCTGGTTCCCGAATATTTTTCAGCGGAATCACGAATGACCTGAGTAGCCCAGAAGAACTTGATCTTGAAGAGATGTGGTCTTTTACCAGTTTTTCCCAAGTTTTTTATAAATAGTTGTTCTTCCTTACTTATATCAGAAGTAGGATTATTATGTCTTACAAATACAAAAGCATTGATGGAGACAACATTTATCATTCATAAGATATTACTAAGGCCAACGTTTTGTATTCGGAACATTGTTCTATGACATATTGTTCACAATATCTACCACAGATTTCATTTATTATAAAATAATTAATATCTTTTGGCTCTATTTTCGTCCACTGTATCAGTGGATGAATCGATGAAAGTCATTACCTCTTTCCTTCAATAGTGCCTGGCAGATGGAAACTATATTTTCCCTTTAGTGGAGCATAAATAAAACCATCGGTCATTGCACGCTCTAACCAGACTAACCAAACGTTTTGAAATGTCTACGGTAGTCAAGGTTTAAATTACCGAATATTTCCCAGATGGATTACTAATCGCGTGATAAATAATATTGCATTGCAACGACGGTGGTCTATCAGGACAAAAGCTAGGATTACATCATATTATAAAAAAAAATTAAGCACTTCTATATGACAAAATGTAAGTAGCTGATACTCCGAAAGGTACATAAAAGGACAATATTTTTTAAAACATATTTTGAAAATTATAAAGCATTATGTATTTGGCCTGGACTGACAGACAGACCACCGTCGTGCATCCGAGTGTTAACAAAAAATAGGCTATTGATAAGCTCTATAAAAAACGAAATTAAATACGTTGTTTTAATAAAACGGGTAATAGAGGAGATATAAGCAAAAAAGTGATTTTGGCCAATAAAATTTCACTAATAACAGTATTTTTTAGTACAAGTAAGTTTACCAACTCAAATCAAACTAAAAATTAATTTAAAATGTTCTGCTCATTAAACGAAACAAACTTATACCCATGTGCCTCGAGGCAATGGGGATTATGGTGGCAGTATTTTATTCAAATAAATAAGAAGTGCTTCTAAACACATTTTAGTGACATTTCCCCAACTTGAATAGCATTTATATTATTTGAAAAATTTTCGGACTAGCAGGCATAAAAAGAATCTTAAAACTAGTATAGGATTTCGTCATAAAATAGGGAACCTACAAAAGTTTTCTCTATAAAATAAGCAAGAGAGCAAGCAAGTCCATTAGATCGCGAACGAAAATCTTCAAGGGTTAAATCCGCAAGCTTTAAAATTACTTTTTATAGAAAACTCTTAACGAGAAAGTCATTAGAGTTTATACTTGGAGACCTGTTGAGCTGTGGTTAAGCTGAATAGAGAGCAATATAAAGGCTGCTTACATAGGCGTAGCTGGAAATAGAATTGAAGTACATTTAAAATAGAAAGCGAGCGAATTTTTAAGAATAGAGCTTTTAAAGTGGTTTTAAAGTTTAATGCAGTAAGTAAAAATTTATAATTTCTAATTATACTAAGAAAGCATATTATATATAACAAAAAATATTAATTTCTTGTGTTAATTTAAATAGATAATTCATAATTTGGCTAGATTTTAGCTCATGCTCCGACATTTTGTAAAAAATCGTTAAAAACTGAAAGAAATCTTTGCCTAGGTAACTTTAAAGTAAATATTTTAAAAAATACAATGATTTTGCTTTGTTTAATGCTATTAAATATTAAAAATATAATAATTTATTATGCTAAAATTGAACACAATAGTTATACTGCTTTTCAATAAAAGTATCAAAAGTTAGGACAGTGTTTATTTTAAAATTATCAGATAAAAATTATCGTTTTTAAAACCAAAATAATTTTTGTAACTTATATATGACTATTTATTTAAAATTGATCCATCTTTCCACATTCTTGCTTAAATTTTCTAATGATAATTTTTGGGTACAAACACGTTTTATAATTATATTTTAAAAGATAATATATAAATTTAATTTTTTTTGTGATCAGAAGGAATATAATTTTTAAAATATTATTTGTAGTTATTTTATTGTATAATTATTATGTACAATTTCGTTTTATTGTTTTCCAAGTTGTTGCCAAGCCAATATTTTTTTAACTCACAAATTTGTCTGAAATAGTAGCAAGCTTAATCAGAACATCGTTGTTCTATTTCTTAATACAAAAAACTCTTTAATACACATTACTATATTAGGTATAAATATATAACAACATACTTAACAAGTATATTTAAAAAAAAAATAGACCTTCATTTTTCTACAAAAGTTATTTTAGGAAGTGTGGTATAAAATAAATCACACATCATGATGAACTTCGTCTTTTTTTATAATTATTCATCGTTTTATTATCATTTTTATATGTATGTAACTGACTTCGTGCGTCCAGGGAAATACACAAAAATTACACAAATATAAAAGATATATTTTTTCCTTGTTTTAGCACTGTCGCGTTTTATACCTTAATAAACATTCCTAGTGGGTCTTTACAAAAAATGTCTACATTTTTTTTTTAATTATCTCAAAATCAGAATTTTCGCCGACGCAATTCATTATTTTGTTTTTAAAATTTTAAACATTTGTCTGCTCTGACAAATATGACCTTGAAATACTCTTGATTATGACCCTGGTTAAACTGACCACAGATTCAAATTTAGCGACCTCGAAAACATTAATATACATTGTTCAATTTTGGATGCGATTATTTAAACAGATTTGATCATGAAATACTCTTGAACATGACCCAATTGGGTCAAACTAACCACGGATTCCTATTCAGTAACCTCAAAAACGTAAGATACACTGTTCAAAATTGGTTGCGATTAATTTTGCAGATTTGACCTTGAAATGCCTTGACCCTGACCTGATGGACTCAAGCTGTCCCCGGATTTGGACCCCAAAAAACATATAGATACCAGGGTCAAGCCTTTCGGACATACAACTTTTTTTGTGAAGGCGTATAATTTGTGTATTTTTAGTATAGTATAATTTAGTATATAATTGGTCTTGTACCATACCAGGCAATTTTTTTATAAACAAAAATAAGTCAAGTAGATACTCAGTAAAAATGATAGTTGGGTCAATTTCTATCGTTAAAAAACTCGAGACGAGACAGATTTTACGCCATTCTCTCGTAGAGTATCTCTCGTTTCTGTGGAGATCTTGCGTCTTCTCGACCAGGGATTTTGACGCACAATGAAAAAAATAGATAATTACATTCAGAAAAAGTAAACAAATACATTTTTAATGACTTTAATTTTGTAATGAAATTAAAAATTTTAGAATTATTTATTTTAATTAATATTAAAGGAGACTGTTATTATATTTTTTACAAACAACCATTTTTAGCTAATACTGTTTTACAGGAATTGGGATTAAAATAATATAATAATCTAAGATAAAACTTGATGTGTTACATGTGTTATTTCTTGTGTAAGAAAAACTAAATGGTGTTGTTAGAACTAAAATTTTGAATAAAACAAGTTTAAAATTTGAATTGTTTTTGCTAGGTAAATTAACTTGAAGATAGTAATAATGTAATAAAAACACCTATTAGTGAAGTAAAATTTGGAAGGAAAGTCGCTTAGTTATCGAGAAAAAGAAAACCGAAGTAGAACCAAACCAGACTTAGTGAGTTTCTTTAATAAGATAATCGCCTACACAAAATCACTTTTTACGACATTTTTTAGTGGTCGAAAACTTTTTTATTTCGAAAAAACTCAAAAAAATCGGTTTTCAATTAAACACGTTTTTTAACATCGCCACTGCTATATCTCAAATAATATTCATGCTATCAAATTATTTTTTTTAGATTAAAGTAGACACAACTAAATTTGCCTTTAAAGAATTTTTTTATACAAAATTGGAACATTATCCAAAAGGCAATTTTAAACTAAAAAGCGAGAAAAAAAATACACTTCTTCATGTTTAACTCGCTACAACCTTGCTTGCTTTTAATATTTCTTTCTAAAACTTTTACAGCATAAACTTGTTATTAAAAAAATAAGGACATTTAGATGTCTTTATACCATGTTTGACCAGAACGATAAATTAAAAAAAACGATTACATGAGTTGCAGCGATCGGTCGTAAAACTCGTGTGACAAGGTCTTTCATTTTAATTTAACCTTTTCTTTATAGTAATATAAGGTATACTTTTTTTAAAAATAATTTTAGCCCTAAATATTCAATAGAAAAATATATGGCATTATTTTAAACTTTGGCGTTGACTTCGCGCACGGCGAGCTCCTTAGCGCTATTGGATGGTTCGGGCGCAACACGCGCGTTGTATTAATAAAGCTGCTTTGTGACTAGTATAATATTTTAAATTTTTCTTGATTTCATCCTATATTACATACATGTACATATAAGTAACACATGTACATATAAATAAAGCTAGAAATTGAATATAATATTAAATTCACATTGTTATAGATGTACTATTACTAATATTTTTTTAATGTATACTTATTCTTACTTAGTAGGAATGATTATTAATAATTTAAGTTTTCTGACCTAAAATTCTAAACCCCAACTCTTTTCTCGCTAATCGTGAGTACCGAACCCGGAAAAGTTTGTTCGTCTACTGTAGCCGGTAGCAAGCTCGTTCATGTGCATTGTTAAGTATCATACAGTATTACAAAAAAAAAATGGTAATAAATCCAATTATTTAATTATAACGAAAAATTGTAGTTATTACCCGATAAATTAGTAATCGATTATATATTTTACTGTGAGTATAAATAATTTGCATAGCATGTAAATAATTTTTCTACTCCTATGTTAGTAAGAACCTAATTACACACCGTCTACTTTATCAGTAAATCTCTAATTACAAACACTATACTGTTAGAAGCCAAACTGTGCGTAAGGGCAGTTACGTAATATATATATATATATATATATATATATATATATATATATATATATATATATATATATATATATATATATATATATATATATATATATATATATATATATATATATATATATATATATATATATATATATATATATATACGTAACAGTTCCACAATCGCATTAGCCGCGAGCCCCAAAATCTTGAAAACTTTCAATAGATTTTACGTAAAGCTGGCTATAAAACAAATAGCATCGCCTTGACAACGCAAATGTTTGTATTATTATTTGTATTGTTACTTAAAGTTTGCATAATCTTCTGCTTTTATTTATAAAAAACTTAACATAAAGTCGTAGAAAAAGTATAGTACACAACTCAGTGGTAAGCCCAATACACACTCTTTCGAATTACGGTACTCGCTCACGCTCTACCGTAATTTTCGAAATCGTGTGTAATGGGCTTACCACTCTCGGTATGTAATATACTATTTTCTACTCCTATATTAGTAAGAACCTAATTACACACCGTCTACTTTATCAGTAAATCTCTAATTACAAACACTATACTGTAAGAAGCCAAACTGTGCGTAAGGGCAGTTAGTAATATATATATATATATATATATATATATATATATATATATATATATATATATATATATATATATATATATATATATATATATATATATATATATATATATATATATATATATATATATATATATATATATATATATAAATATATTACGTAACAGTTCCACAATCGCATTAGCCGCGAGCCCCCAAAATCTTGAAAACTTTCAATAGATTTTACGTAAGCTGGCTATGAAACAAATAGCATCGCCTTGACAACGCAAATGTTTGTATTATTATTTGTATTGTTACTTAAAGTTTACATAATCTTCTGCTTTTATTTATAAAAAAACTAAACATAAAGTCGTAGAAAAAGTATAGTACACAACTCGAGTGGTAAGCCCATTACACACTCTTTCGTGTGTAATGGGCTTCTTACCACTCTCGGTATGTAATATACTATTATCTACAACCGTGCGGTAACTAAGGTTACAAACACTATTTTAAGGGTGGTAAGTATCACTTTACCGCACTAGTGTGGTAACTGTTACTTTACCGCACTAGTGCGGTAAGATCATTTGTACTAAGGACTTTTCAAAAATCGTTTAACCATTATTACTTCCCACGTAAATTACCTAACACACAGATAGTATGCCTAAAAGTTAAACGTAGTAGTCGAGTTGCTCACATTTCCTATATTTACGACTGCCGATTGAAATGGCTTTCTTTTGCGGTGGTGTCATTTTGACAATGGCTCACACTGACTGAGGTAACTGGTAGTTTAATCAATTTCTAATTTAAAATTGGGATAAACGTCAAAGAAAAATTATTATTCCAAAAAAACCTGATGGTTGTAGATAAAATACTATGGGTGAGTGTTAAACGGTTTTATCGCACTTAAATGAATGCAAAACTTGCCTTTGGCTCGTTTTGCAAAGTTCACTTTGCGTGCGCTATAAATCTACTTGCCACACTTGTTATGTAATATACTATTATCCAACACATGCTTGTTATAAGAGTCATTACTTGTACCAATTTAGACAGGTAATCTATCAAATAACACACATCAATAATACACTAGTGTGTTTTAAACTATAACCCATAAAGTGTGTTATAACCCACTAGTAGTTTATAACTCACTTCCTTTTTCAAAAATATGTATTAAATTTATTTCGTATCTTTATAGATTGGGCAAAGTCTTAATTTTGACAGATTGTGTGAATCATTGGAGTACGTTAACATTTTTAGGACATCAAATATGAAAAATAATTTAAAAAGACAAAAAGTAAATCAAAATTAATATAATATAACAATTAGTAATGCACTTGTAGTATTTTTGATGAATTTTATGATACACTTAAGTCAACAAGGTTTCTTGCAGCATCAAACGCAAACAGAATAATATATTAAATGCACATAATAGATTTTTTTTAACAATTGTTATTTAAACAGGTGTCATATTTTACAGATGACATTTTAACAGATATTATTTTGACAGTATTAATTATTCCTTTTAAAACTTACAATAGTAACGCTCAAGATCTTAACACATTCTTATTATGTTTTAACCTTAAAAAAACTTAAGAATTAAATACACGTTTTTCTTGCTTGTATTTAACTTTAAGGCAGCCACTGCACAAATTAAAAAATAAACACAATTAAAAAAAGTTTATACATTTCTACCTCTAAAGAAAAAGCCGAACGATTTGCCAAACAATTTGCTGCCAATTCTAGGCTTGATCATCCTATTAATCTTCCTCTTCCAACAATTATCCCTGTTTCTCATAAAATGTCCGACATAATTTTTAAAGTCAAACATATCAAGCGAATTCTTTCTTCTCTTAGTACTAAAAATCGTCTGGGCTAGATGCATACCAGCAATCGTCTTAAAAAAATGTGCTTTCGAGCTTGCACCCATCCTAACTCGTCTCTTTCGAATATTTCACGACTCGGACATTTTCCCGAAGAGTTGGAAAGCTGCACGTGTGCAACTTGTCTTTAAAAAAGGATGCAAAACTCTTTCTTTTAACTATAGTTATATGAAAGTTAAGTTCACACAGAATAAATATAGACATGTACAAGTAAGTGTGCATCTAGATTTTCCTTGAGATCTCTTAACTATTACTCTGTGTCAAAAAAAATTATTATTACTTTCATAAATTTTAACCAGTGTTTTTCTATCTGGTTAAAACTCCGGTAACCATTCGTTTATTCATTGGGAGTCAAACACGTTTGAGGCAAGTCAAATTTTCGCGCGGTGCGGGCCCCCTAACCATGCGGGGCCCCTAGGCAGTTGCTTACACTGCCTTATGGATAATCCGGAACTGATCGTTTGTTAAAAAAGGTAGTTATAATACAGTGTTAGGAAGTTGGTAAAGTTTTATATCGCTCCGTCCCAAAGCATTTTATTTAGAAATTTGTAGACATTTTAATAACAGCGATTGCAGTCTGCACGACAATAAAAAAGTTTTTAAGATGGATTGATTTAGAATTTCATAAAAAAACATAACTTAGCGATGCTTTTACAGTTTTAGTTCTTAGAAAAACTTTGGTAAGATCTGTTAGAAATCACTTCCCGCTTTCTTTGTTCCTTCATCCCCAGAGTGTCCAGACTATAAAACCTGCTACCAGCAGAAGTTTTTCCTTCTCCTCCCAGTCTCCAAATATTTAAGTCCCGTGTGAACAAACTCCCTTTCATGACACTTAGGACACCCACGGTACTTTTTGTACTTAGGCATCAGCCTTCGTAGACTGTCCAAAGATAAAAAAAATACGATGAAAAAACAATAAGAAAAATCTAATATTCAAATTAAGCCAAATTAAATTGACTTATAACTAAAAAAAAGTATTGATAGTGACTTGTTCGAGTAGTAAATAAACAGTCTTTTACTGGATCAAAATTGAGAAAAAAAGCACACTGAATATATACATAGAATAATTAAATTTAACTAAATTTGATGTAAAAAAAGTTGTAGATCATAGTTTTTATTTTTAGGTGACAACACTATTATCTAGAGTTAAAATATTAAATTTAAAATGTCGACAACATTTGATCGGAAAACAAAAAAAACATTAAAACCAAAATACTAAAATTTAAAAAATATAGGAAATAAAATATCAAATGTAAAAAAATACCAAAGGCAAAATATTAAAAGAACTTAGCAGAACTAACCAGCTGGGAATATCTATTTTATTTCACTTTATTTTAAAATAACGTTAATACAAAAACAGAAAAGTTAGGAAATGTATAAATTAAATAATTTTTTATATTTTAAAGTAACGTTATTTTGTAATAAGGTAAAACAGGTTAGATATTCTTAGTTGGTTAGTTCTGGTTAGATCTGTTTAGTTGTTTTGATACTTTTTATATTTGATATTTTGTTTTGGATATTTTTTAATTTTGATTATTTGATATTTTTTTACTTATATAACGGTTATTTAATATTACTGTATTAGATATTTTATATTTTTGATTATTATTTTTAAATAAAATGTTTTTTCCTAATATATTTGGCATATCTGCTTTTTTAAATATTGCAAATTTTAGATTAGCCATTTGTTATTTTTTGACATATAGTATAGATTTAAAATGTATTTTTATTAAATTTTATAAAATTTTTAATATATCTGTAAAAATGCCATATTTTTGACAAATGTTATGCCCTAATTAAAAAAAGTCAATTTGTATATTTTTTACATGTGTAAAATGTATAATATAAAATTAAAGATTGTATGAAGTCTAAGCAGTAAGTACCGTGGATGCTGGATTTTTATATGCTTAACCCATTTTTCCCCAATTTCGTCAACGTTGTCGAAGTACAGAAACATGGAGCTGTTGCTTTTGACAGCAAATTTTAAACAACGCGATAATGCCACAAAGAACGTTATACAAATAACTACTACCCCTGAATTTTCTTCAATTAACCTTTGGATAGTGTCATCCAGAAGAAATTTACTGATTTTGAACTATACCCAACGACACACGGTGTTCACTGGCGGTCAGTTATCCAGCTACTGACCATGCCCGGCGGCGGCGTTTTGAAACTTCGCTTACCTCACGGAAAGTGATATTTAAATGCAGCAACGGCCGCTGTATTGTTTGTTTTTTAATTTCAAAACCTAGGCCTTCTTTTGTGCCCTTAAAAAAATTAATACATTTATTGATTAAGAAATTTTATCATGTAACAAATGTAATCATGACACAAACAATAAAACTGCCTCAAATAAAAGCATAACAATAACCTAATGGAATAGAACAAAGCATTTAAATTTTATTTTCCTCCATATTATAGGGTCATTAAAGCCTTATTACCAGATGTATTTTTCCAATTTGTCATTTGACCGTAAATTACGGCCATAATCCTATAAAGAAAGCCGGACGTAATTTAGTTCTATCTATAGAAAAAAAAAACGCGTCGCCCGGATAAAAATAAATAAAAGAGTCAAGTCCAGACAAGGTCGATTATTATTAAAACCAGGCATTTAGATAATAGAAAAATAGCAATGTGAAAAGCACACAAATATCTACAAAATATATCTTTATTTTCTGATAATATAGTAAAAACAATGGAATAGGGTCTTTTAATAAATATGAGTTTGTCACCTACATATTAAAATGAGATATAAACAAATAAGAAAATATTGATTCTGCTTGTGTAGTAACCCAAAATGTCAATTTTGGATATTATCACACGACGTAAGAAAATAATAATTACGTTTATAAAAATATATGTTAATAATATAAAAATAACTGATTAAAACTGAAAAATGTAAATAGAAGTAATTTTAATAGATTCTGTTAAACCCAAATGTCAATTTTGGATATTATCACGACGTAAATAATTTATTTATAAAAATATATGTTAATATAAAATAACTGATTAAAACTGAAAAATGTAAATAGAATTTTAACTTATTTTTACGGTATTTTATTAGTAAATATTTTAAAATAATAAATAACTTATTTTTTAACTTTTAAATTTATATTAACCCTATGCCTGTCGATCCCACTAAGCAAAGAACATCTTGAGCACGTTTTGTTTTGTTATTTAAAGGTAACTGTGATAACGTTTAATACTACGGTAATATTACGGTATTTTTTTATTGTTAGTAAATATTTTTTTACCAAATAATAAATAACTTATTTTTTAACTTTTAAATTTATATTAACCCTATGCCTGTCGATCCCACTAAGCAAAGAACATCTTGAGCACGTTTTGTTTTGTTATTTAAAGGTAACTGTGATAACGTTTAATTTTAAACGTTATTTTATCATATCTGTTTCGTTTTCTTGAATTGTTACTGATAATTTTCGTTTCTGTAACATACCCTTGTAATTATTTTTAATACGGTATAGGACAAACATCTTTCTGACGTAATTTTTATGTACTTTTAGATTGTAGAGAACGTTGTTTTAAATACAAGTTCGATTCATCTCTTAATATACGTTTCAAATATGATTATAATTCGTTTAAACCTAAAATGTTATTGGTGTAACGTTATAATAATGATTTTATTTGCAGAATCATTACGTTTACTACATTTCCCGTGGAAATGTAAGCAAGTTAACATATCGACATCGTTTGCTTAAATGTACCCCGCACAGAGATTATTACATTTTTTAACAACGACGCCAGTTTTAGAAAGAAAGATTTAGCTTTAGTACTTAACCTTACTATATTTTAAAAACAATTGTGTTTTGTTTTGTAAATTTAAAGTTATTTTTCTCGTAATATTAACGGGAAATATGGATCGGAAAGTAAGTACATTACACTATGATTTATTACACTTCAGTTTTTATGGATAGGTACCGGGTGTCCAAATAAGAAAGGATACCGGCTGTATCTGAGAAAATCTTTATCGCACAGGGTTGGGGAAAAATATTTTTAGTAAAAGTGGTCAAGAGAAACAGCTGGAAATTATTTTTAAGTTTCTAAAATGGCCGCTAGGGGGCGTAACTGCAATCTTGAATGTAAAAAGTGGTGTTTCTGTGAATTTTGCTACATTAGCCTAACAAAAAAATATCTGATTTATAAAGTCGAGGATAATTTGAACCTTTTTTGTTTGACAATTTTTGCTGTATTTCTAAAAATAAAGTGGTAGGGGGTATTTAAAGGTTTTTAAAAAACACTGTGTATTTTCGAAACGGCTAAGCCGATTTTAACAAACTTGGGCTAGTTAAAAAGAGCTATTCTTGGGCTATAAATGTCACATTATTTGAAGTTTTGTTAGTTTTACATGCGCCGCTAGACAGATATGGTTAATTTTCTCCAAGAAATTAAAGCATTAGTATATTTTTTTTTCATAAAAAAGTAGATTAATGATGCTTAAATACGCTCACGAAAACCGTATCTCGATATCTTGTTCCTAACCTGAAATTTAGGCTAAAGAAAATGTGTTTATTTATTTATTTATTTATTTCACGGGCATTGCCCAATCTTTACAAAAGTAAAAAAGAAATATAAAACTAAATTGTACATATCATAATCACATAATAATACATTATCACAATCAGTTGCATTAGGAAAGTTAAAAATTAATAAAACATTAATGATGCCTAAGATGGTTTCTAAGAGAGCTCTCAAATACATGAAACAGATCTATATTTAGCTCATTTGAATTTCTCATGATTCTATCAATCGCCCTATTCTGTCCATAATTTGTTCTATGGGTTTGAATATTGAATATTCTTTTGGCTCTGAGAGATCTTCTGGGAATATGGAAGTTCAGTTGAGACAGAATTTGTGAGCAATCAACCAAACCATGAAGAACTCTGTGGGCAGTCATGATATCAGTTTTCCACCTTCTTGAGGCAAAACTGTCAATATTTAAATTGCTTTGTAGAGCGGTAAAATCAATCTCTGTAGATGGGATGCCACTTTTATATGCAACATACCTAAGAATTGTTTTCTGAATTGACTCAATCTTATCAATATGTGTTTGATTGAAAGGCGACCAAACAGCAGTGCAATACTCCAAATGTGGCCTGACCAGAGAAACATAGAGAGTCCTTATAGTATAAAAAATGTTTTTAAAATCCTTGGTATTTCTTTTAACAAAACCAAGCATTCTTAGTGCCTTACTGCAACATGCCTGAATATGTTGTACAAAAGATAGTTTACTGTCGAACAGTACACCCAGATCCCTAACTATATGTACCTTATCAATAGCCCTACCATCAAGAGAAAACTCACTGGGCACCATACCCATACATCTGCCAAACTGAATATATTTACATTTCTGGACATTTAATTTTAACTTATTTCGGATGCACCAAGTATGGAAACAATCTAAGTCTTGTTGAAATAACGCATAATGATCAGGACACGAATTGGCTTTATAAATCTTAAGGTCATCCGCATAAAGGGCAAATTCAGAATAGTGAAAGCAAACAGTATTGGAGCAAGGTGAGCTCCTTGAGGAACACCTGAAGTAACTTTGATAATTCTAGATAGGTGATTATTTAGCTTAATAACCTGCTCTCTTCCCCTCAGATATGAACTGATCCATTTCAGAAAGACACCATGAACTCCCATATGATAAAGCTTTTTTATCAGAATATCATGATCTACACTGTCGAAAGCCTTGGAAAAGTCACTGTAGACAGAATCCACAATACATCCCTCCTCCAAGGCCCCGACAATGTAGTCATGATACACAAGCAAGTTAGAAGTTGCAGATCGCCCCTCATGAAAACCATGCTGGTTAATTATAATTGTATTCTTAAATGTACTCTTAAAAAAGTCCGCAATAATAGACTCAAACATTTTTGGAATTAAAGAAATCTTAGAAATCGGCCTATAATTTTCAACCTGACTGCGTTTACCACTATTTTTGGAGACTGGCGTTATATAGGATCGTTTCCATAAATCAGGAAAAACACCTGCTGTCAATGACTTATTAAAAAGTAACCACAAAGGTCTTGTCATATAATAGGCAGTGCTTCTTAGAAATAAGGCTGTTAGGCCATCCGGTCCCGGACCCGCACTTAAGTCAATTCCTACCAATATTTCAAAAACAGTGGGAAAGTCAATAACTAGATACGTTAATACTTGAACATTGATCAGATAAGCAAGGTTGGACAGGTTGTTGATATTGATCATTTTCAGATGGAGTATCAACATACATAGCGGCAAAGTGAGTAGCAAACAAATCCGCCACTACACCGCCATCCGAGCTGACAGAATCACCCAAACTCATAACATTAGGCATATCTTGATCTTTATTTTTTTGGCTTATATAGTTCCAAAAGTATTTAGGATTAACATTAATATTTTGTTCAATACTGTTTATATAATCTTCATAGCATTGCTGAGCTTGAGCCTTACAAACATTTCTTAAATTACTAAATATAATATAACTCTCATATGTTTTAATCAGTTTATAATTTTTATGAGCTTCTTTTTTCAAAAAAATATTATCTTTTAATTCATCTGTAAACCATATGGGGAATTTAAAATTATTCTTTATCACCATCTTAGGCACAAATCTCTCTATACATATATTTAAAATATCATAAAATCTAGTCACAGCAGTATTCACATCACAGTTAAAAATATCATTCCATAAAACATTAATTAAAAAATTGTTAATAGCATTGAAATCACAGTTTTTAAAATCAAAAATAAAATTTTCAAAAGATAAAGGTACAAAAGTATCACAAACATCAAGATTAAAAAAAAGTACAGGATGATGTTTATCACAAGGAGATAAAGGAAAATCTACACAATTTATTATAGTAGTACAATTATTGGAAAACACCAGATCAAGAAATACTTTATTTACATTAGGTACCTTATTTATTTGGGTTAAGTTCAAAAACGAAGCAGTTTCAAGTAAAAGTTCAGTTGGTTTATCTTGGTTCTCTCTATAATAACCTAGGTCTTCATCAATTTCCCAGTTGTTTCCAGGAAGATTGTGATCACCAAGTATGTAAATTAAATCCTCATCAAATAAACTTGAGAGTTCCTCGATTGAAGAGCAGTGATTCCGATAATCATCGATAGTACAATATGGTGAGAGATAAACGGCACACAATAACACTTTTTTTAAATTCAGAGTTAATAACACCCAAAGTTCTTCAAATCTTTTATTATTATGACAGTGAACTTCCAGCCTTTCAACAGAATACTTCTTAGAGACAGCAATGAGTACGCCTCCACCACGTGACCTTCCCGTTGTTTCACAGTCACGGTCATTTCTAAAAATATAGTAATTATCACAGGCCAATTCTGAGTCATGGAATTCTGGTGTTAACCATGTCTCTGTAAGCATAATTATATCATAATCACATAGTGAGACATTAATCGCAAAGTCAACTAATTTAGTCCGTAAGCCTCTAATGTTCTGATAATACACCTTTATTTTTCTATTTGTGATTCCCTGGGTATTGTAAAATTTGATGTGTCTCTTTCCAGATTTTGATTAGCGAAAAACTTTCTCATATTGAATCTTCTAAATACTACACCGGTTGGCCAGAAATCAGTAGACACAATCCTATCATAATATTTCTTCAAAATTCCAATCTTAAATGCTTTGGATATACCTTTTGTTTGTAATTCTTCAACAGAGAAATCATCAATAGATAGATGTCCTTTGCTTTTAATCCATTCAACTATCATATTTGATGAAGCTGTTTCCGCAACTTTGCCGATGTACAGCCACATTTTGCTGGGAATCCCAATAAATCCTCCCGATGGATCATTTGCAACTCCTATGGAGACTGCTTGTCCCCGTCTCTTGCGATACTGAACTGTTACAAAGCCGTCTGTTGGATTATTCTGATCATTAGGTGTAGAAAATGAGGATAACTCACTATCTTTGGGGCCATTTTTATCAAGAGAGGTGTACCGAGACGTTATTGCATTGTTTATTGCATTAGATACTTGTTGAACGGTTACGATTTTTTGGTTATGTTTTTGTTTACCTTTATCAGAAACCGTTGGAGTTGTGGCAACTGTACCTGCGTAGGTTTGGTTGCCTATCGATGCTGGTGGTAAAGTTTTACTATTTTGAATTTCGCGCCCTCTTCTCTCATTGGTTGTTACGTCTATCGGGTTCTGGCGCTTTGGTAAATTGCTACTATCCGAACTAAAAACATCACCCTTGTTTTGAATTGTTTTTATTCTAACTTCCAAAAACGCGATTTTTTCTTGTAATAAGCCTGAATTTTCCACTAAGATCTGATTCTTGTCTTGTAATTCAAGAACCAGTGTCGACAATACCTTATTAAGGGCCTTCAAGGAATCCAGTGATTCGGTATCTTCAGAAACACAACTAGGACAAATTATGTTATTTGCGGCGATAACTTTTACCCCTTTTATGCGTACAGCACAAGCAGTAAACACATCCACAGTTGTCACATTTAGCAGCACTTTTACGATTTTCTTACAATAAACACAATTTGTATTATCCGGTTTGTCAATAACTTGTTCACTGTCAGCCATTTTTATAATGTTTTATACGTCAATATCTCAAAAACTATAAAAGCTACAAGAAATTTTATATAACATTAATTATGTATATTTGTAGAGCCTTTAATTTGTGTTATATAATATTTTCGTTTAAATGCAATACTTTACGAGTTTTAATCAAAAAATCGAATTCCAGGGGTATACCTTAAAAAAAATCCTGAAATATCGATTTATTGATTATAACTCGTAAAGTATTGCATTTAGGCGAAAAGATTATATAATCTAAATTAAAGGTTTTGTAAAAAGACATAAATTATGTTATATAAAATTTCTTGTAGCTTTTATAGTTTTTGAGATATTGACGTATAAAATTTTCTTTGGCCTAAATTTTAGGTAAGGAACAAGATATCGAGATACGGTTTTCGCAAGCTTGTTTAAGCAATATTTAGCTACTTTTTCATGAAAAAAAGATTATACCAATGCATTTAATTTCTATCGGAATTTCGAAAAAAAGCCCTCTAGCGGCGACATGTGAAAGTAACAAAACTTCAAATAATATAACATTTATAGCCCGCGAATATTTTTTTTTAACTAGCCCAAGTTTGTTAAAATCGGCTTAGCCGTTTCGAAGATACGGAGTGTTTTTTACGGAAACCTTTAAATACCCCGCACCACTTTATTTTTAGAAATACAGCAAAAATTGTCAAACAAAGAAGGTTTAAATTATCTCCGACTTTTAAAATCAGGTAATTTTTTGTTGGGTTAATATAGCAAAATTCACAGAAACATCACGGCCATTTCAGAAACTTGAAAATAATATCCAGCTATTTCTCTTGACCACTTTTACAAAAATATTTGTTTTCCCAACGCTGTGCGATAAACATTTGCCCAGATACAGCCGGCGTCCATTCCTATTTGGACACCCGGTACATAGATACACTGACCAAAAATCTCGATTTTGAAGGTCAGGTTTTTAAGCCATCAGTCTAGAAAATCCAGCATTATTCGGTACCTCCCATTCCCTAGATATAAATTAAAGAAAGTATATATTATTACAATTTAACAGCACGTTACTCTACCATTTAGTAATGGCTAGTCGAGTAGCTAATATTAGAGAAAATTGCGACTATGTTTTAAAAAAATGTAGGCTTTAAAGCCAACACAAGGTTTCTATCTTTTATATTAGGAAATAAAGTATTTATGATATTATTTGCCGATACAGCTTTTTTGCTAAACTAGTGATATGAAATTGTCTTTTTAATTAATGAAGCAAATATGTCAGTAACCAAAAGTTTTGGGGCAAATATTTTGAAAGGTTTTCTTTTCCAGGTGCAACTAGGAGGAAAAATAGAACCAAATATGAATATCAAAAATACATGTACATACAGTTAATTTTTAATAAAAATTTATAAATTATGTAGGCAATTTTTATACCTATCTTTAGACCTTTTTTTTTAATAATACTCATATTTACACATCACAAAATATTTAAGACTTTTTGTAAAGTAAATTAAGGAAGATAAACATTATCACATGAATATTTTTATATATGAACTGTTACACCTTGTGTGAATTAAGAAAATAAGCTTTCCATATTAAATAGTCAGTACAAAAATTTAGGGAATATGAAAGGAGAGTTGTAGACATCAGATATTTTTATGAATACATTTTTCCCTATAGTTCATATTAGTATTTTTTTATTAGGGATAGTTACTCGTCACTGGGTTTATCTTTGAAACTATTGTATTATTTTGGAGTGGACAAAAAAATGATTATCAAAATTAACAGGTAATTTATCACAACATTTTTTTGCATCCATATTTTTTTAGTGGCATCTTTAATAGAAAAGTGGACGCAACATTTACTTTTATACATAAAAATACTAAAAGTTTAAGGTAAACAATTTTTTAATATCGTTAATTAAATTATTTTTAAAGGATTTAATAATCGATAGGGTATTTTACAGTTTTAGTTTTACAAAACGCAAACACAAAGAATATTTAATCAAAAATTTTTTATTTGACCAGCCTACCTTTTAAGAACTATGTTTCATTTTGTCAGTGCTTTTTTGCATATAAGTTAATTTTGGCCCACTCTAGAAGTTCGACAGAAAATAATATATGAGAAAAGGAGTGAAAAATCGTTTAGTAATTTTAATCAAATCCGCACTCGATTACTTTAATATCATTTTTACAACAAATTTTTTAATACACTTGGTATTGTGCGCCTCATAATGAAAAAGTCGCCAACTTAATACGTTTAGTGACTTTCGAAACCATCTTCATTATACTAATTTTTATTTTAAAGCTGTACGTTGAATGGTTAACAAAATACGATATACGACCATACCTAATTAAACATTCCTTATGATTGCCATACACCACACATTAGGAATTCAAAAGATCTTTTAATGTTAACTAAATAACGGAAATATTACAAAACACTATTTTGTTTATAATCAACATAACAAAACCGCCTACTTAAATCCTTAGAAAAACCTCTTTATAACGTAAGTTATATAACGTGGATGTTTTAGAGTATGTGTTAGGCATAACCAATGCAAAATACGTAACGAGGCCGTGTATGTTTCGAAACCAAAATGTTGTATTTTTGACATAGCTACGATTTTGTTAAGTTGAAGGAAATATAACAAAACTTTTAGGTTTAAGGAGCTGTTATTGTTTTAAGATGATTAATGTAACAAAGGAACAAGAAAACATAAATGTAACGAATTAGGATGGATTTTTGCTTAGTGGGATGCTTGAAAAGTAAAAGGACATTAGTGACAGACAAATAAAAAAATATATATATTTTCATTTACGTTGATTAAGCTGTAATTTTGCTCTCTATCTTAATAATTGTGACAATAAATTAAACCATAAATATAATAAGACAAGATATTTATTTAAAATAACTTGTAAATATATTTTATTGAAAAAACACCTATAAACAAAATTAAATAGCAGGAGGTTTGGTCCTTGTAACCTTGGTTTTATAAAAAAAACTTGCCTAAGGTTTTACATTTTTTACACACATTCCCAAATTTGATCTATTCTCTGAAAAATTACTATATTGTCGCTTATTACTTTCTCATTTTAAAAATGAAAATTTTTTTTTTTTAACTCTCTGGTCATTTAACCGGATGTAAAATATCAAATTCTTTAGCAAACTTAGTTCTAAGTCAATATAGTCCATTTAAAACTCGGGTCCTGGGTGCCCAATTTCGCTGCAAGTGGAGACTACCTTCAGGGTACTTATAAAAATGCTTGTTAGGCACCTAGAAGATAAGCTCAGGGTGCGCTTTTGGGTCGCTGATTCAGAATTTTGGGGTCCCGAAACCTTTGACCCATGGCGTCACCCTTAAAAGGGCAAAAAACTCTATTTCGGAGTTGTTTTTTGAAAAACCTTATAAAAATGTTGTTTAGGTTTCTAGAAAATACTCACAGGGTATGTTTTTGGGGTCGCTGATTCTGAATTTGGAGGTCCCAAAACCATTGAACCCCGGAAACACCCCTAAAACGGCAAAAAACACCCTTTTTGTAGGTTTAAAAAACAATCTTATAATAATTGTATTTTTTATGACATTATAATCATTTAAGTCTATAATAAACTTTCGGTCAATTTATTGTGGGTGAAACATCTGGTAAAACTTTTCTGTAAACAATTTTTTTGGTATAAAAAAGAAAAAGACAAAATAAATTGTTTTAAACTTATTGTTTGACTTTTAATTCAAATTGGATATTTTTTAAGCCCCCAAAAGGGGTGCTAAGGGTACTTATAATCTTTTAAGAAACGGACCTATTTTTTTGGTCGTAAAATGGCTATTGATTAAAAACTTTAGGCAATTTTTTCTGTTTTCATTTTTTTATTGTACAGGGTCTTTGATTATATTTACGTGGCTTCTGGAGCCTTTATTTTTGAAGACAGAAAAAAATGTTATACATAAAAATTGTAGGATTTTTTCCATATTATCTTTTAAAATTATCAGTAAAAAATGTCGCAATAAAAAAATGGAAAAATATAGGCAACTTCAACTTTTTTAAAAGAACACCCTGTATATTATGCGCTACAATAAAAGATCTTTTTTTTTGATTTCAAAAATATATACATTGATAATATTTGGATGAACCATTTTTGAGATATTTAAGCTTAAAATATAAATAAATTATCATTTTAGTATCAAGAAAGCTATGAAAACAATAAAATTGTTTTAATAAATTTGACGTTTTGATATTGGAAAACGTTATAATTTAAAAATTTTAACTATTAAAAGTAAGAACAAAAAATCATTATTATGCGTCTTTTTATGGTAACAATAATAATGTGACGACAGTACAAAGGAAATATTACTTATTATATCCTTAACAACGGGTACCATCTATAGATACTATTAAATACATAGTAAAAAAGTGTATTAAACGAAAAAGCTTTAAAATGAAGAAAAGGACTGCAGGACGAAATGAAAAAAAAGTTTTGAATATCCTCGTTTTTTTAGGATAAATATTATACTTTTTCTATTGGACTAGCACTAACTACTTTTAATAATTTTAGAAAATCCTGAAATATTAATCTCGGATGCGGCATCTGGACCTTTAATAAAACAGATTATAAAATTTATTTAACCTTTAAATTTAACAAATTTTATCCTTATAAATTTATGTCCGTTCAGAATCTTCCTGAACAAAACATGCAGGACCGACCTAAGTATGCATTGGAAATAGCTAGGTTTATGCAGCAGGATACAAAGTTTTTAAATAAAATTTTAGTCACCGACAAGCCTTCCCTCACTTTAGCAGGAATGTTTAATCAAAAAAATAAACATTATTGTTCCAGAGAAAACCCTCACCAAATTCAGCAACATAAAAATTTTATTGTTTGCATGGCTTTCTTGATACTAATATAAAACTTTTTTAAAATTTCTTAATTTTTTAACCTAAAATATCTCAAAAAAGGTTTATCCAAATATCATCAATGTATATATATTTGAAATCAGAAAAAAATATATTTCGTTGTAGCGTATAATATACAGGGTGTTTGAGTTGCCTATATTTTTCCATTTTTTTATTGCGATATTTTATAATTGATAATCTCAAAAGATAATATGGCAAAAATCCTACAATTTTTATATAAAACATTTTTTTCTGTCTTTAAAAATAAAGGCCTCAGAAGCCACGTAAATATAATCAAAGACCCTGTACGATATGTAAGTGATAATTGGGGGTTGTTTTACCCCCAATGAATTACCCTTAAATTTTATTTAGGCTTAAATTAAAATAATGTCATAATTTTTTTTTATAATTATAAAATATTTTTTACAAATTTTTCATAAAAGTATCCCTAAAAATCTTTTAAAGAGGGTTTTTTGTCCTCTTAGGGGTGTTCCCGGAGACAAAAAGTAAAAAATGGATATTTTTAAATATAAAATACCCCGTAACATGAACATGTTTAGGGCGTAAAATACCTGATTTGTAGTTATATAATTATAAGCTTTTATACTAATTTATCGAGCAAGTATGCAAAAATCAGCCGGTTATTTATTAATTATATAACATCATAAATTTAACAAATTAAGGGTTAATTATTTTTTTCATATTTTCATTATAAAATATTCTAATACAAGAAAAACAAAAAGGTTTATTAGTAAATTTTCTAGACATCATTAGACTGACATGTTTGATGCATGCTACATCAAAAATGTCACAGTTCTCAAAATTTTCGGAAATAAAATGGTTGTAGGTCAATCCAAAATAAATACACTCACAAAGTTTTACAATTTTTTTTTATTCTAAAGTTTAAAGCTTGGACCGATGCCTATATCGACTTGTTCGATGTAATCGAAGCTAGTTTCGTGATCCCACCCCTGGTCTGATCAAAGTCACATTAGATATGTAAGGGATATACACAACATCTCCATAAAGTCAATAATAAATAACAGAATTTTAGGACCATATTCCTTTGAGAAAAATCCGACTGCTTAGTGTTAATTATATTTTCTTTCTTTCGATTTAATATCTATAGATCAAGATATTCCAATGAAAGAAGATTGTGTTAAAGAGATGGGGTAACGACACATTTTAGTGTAAATGTTTAAAGCTACTTAAACGAAATTTTTCCAATTCGGTGGATGGGTTTAATTAAATGGCTATTAAGGTCTCCGGACCTAACCTCATCGAATTTCTATTTATGGGGGTTTTAAAGAAGAAAGTGTATACGAGCCAAGGGTATTTAAAGTGCGTAAGTATTTACCATAGACTCGGTGCTTGTAAAGTACTACTTTTACCATTTGTTACAATAAGTTAAGGTAAGTCCACTTCCAAAGTAAATTTTAATTAAAGAATTTATGTGGACTGGTTTAACTGGCAAGAAGTGAGCAGAGCCCTACTTTGTTTTCAGTATTCGGATTTAGTTTTAGAAGACCTTATTATAGAGTCCTGCGTGGCCTAGGTTGCCATTAAATAAAATGGGTGGGTAGAGATTAAGCATTTGTAGTGAGGGGGCTAAAATATTACACAAAGACAAACAAATTTAAACCACTTCGCGTGTTTCAGCGTTTGTTTTATTTTTAATTATACAGAAAATACGATTTTGTGCGTTCTTTTTTTTTTGAAATTTACAGTGCAGACAATCAAAAAAAAATTGCATTTCGATAATTTATTTATAGTATATTATTTACTCTTTCCCAAACTATAAGCTCGTGATAAGACTTTTTGGACACCTGGTATTGCTTTTAACAAAATTAAACCGTATATACTATATGTATTCAATTCGTTGTAACACAACTCAAAAGGCCTATTACTTTAATGGAAAAAGCAAAAAATATAAAAAATGTTATTTGGTACTTTTATTTTTCTTTACTATCCAGGGCTCTTAAATTCGTATTACCAAATTAACTTTTTAGAATTCGGCTTTTGTCCGTAAAACACTTTTTCTTATAAGAAAAGTCGATTGTAGGTCCGTTTTTTTATAACAAAATACACACATTTTGTTCAAAAATAGGTAAAAATCTTAGAGGATAATAAAAACTTACCTATAGTTAAGCTTATGTGTTAAAGTATATGAGAATTATTAACAAGTATTTTTTTTTATTGCAGTCGCTTTCACCAAAAAAAAAGCTTTTGAATTTTTAAACAAACTTTATACAAAAACTAAGTTTTATTTAAAAAGTGTTGTATTAAATTCTAAAACAATTAGTAGATTGCTTCTTAAAAGTCTTTGCGATTACTTAAATGTTAACACTTAAAACTTGGATTTTCATTGTCTAAAATTGTTAATTGGTACACAATGTTTCGTTTAGTAATGTACCTACAACCGTTTTCAAGTGATAACTAACAACAAAGTACTCTTAAAGCTACTAGTCCAGTCAAGAAGTGTGTTTCCTGCGAAAAAAAGTTAGAAGACTTCAAAAAATATGAGCGATAGCTCATTTGACGCGAAATGCAAATCTGAGAAAGGCGTTTTGAGGATTTTTTCTGTCAATAAAAATTGCAATTGTTATTAACAAAAAACGAAAAAAGCCATTTCAGTTTTTGATGATTACTTAACAATAATATGAGATAGCGGAAATTACAAAAAAGATCCTTGAAGAGGAGGAAATTTCCGATTAAAAAGTCGTAACTCCCGGAGTTCTATCGCCATCATTTATAATTTTAATTTAACGCTAAAAATGGGCCTCCGCGCTACATAGTTGGTGGTGCGCTCGGCGTCAAAACCGAGTACGTCACATTAAATAATTTTTTATAGAGTATTAAATATTTATTTAAAATATTTAAAAAATTATGGTGTATTTAAAACACTTCAAGGAATTTATTCTCGTTAAAAATTAAAAGTTAATATTTTAACAAGTAAGACATTTGTTAATTAACAAAATTGTTTCAAACTTTTGTCTGCATTGTACATTAAACAAAATGTGTAAATAATTGTCGTATAAATTTGCGTCATAAAGCCATTTTTATTCCTAAGAGCATCACGCCATAAAAGTTTTAAAAAATTAAATTTGTTTATAATGATTTTATAACCTTAACAATATTACTCTGAGCTTTCATTTTTTGTCAAAGTTATAAAAATAAAAAAAAATCAAATGTTTTAAAACTTTTATGACGTTATCTTGTTAAATATGTATATAAGAAGGGCTTCAAAAAGCGAAAAATGTATACAAAAATTATTTAAACATTTTTTTTAATGTACTATGAAGACAAAATTAAAAAAAAAATTGTTAATTGACATTTGTCTAACTTGTTGATAAACTAACTTTAAGTTAAATTTTCAACAGCAATAAATTTTTTTAAGTATTCTGAAAGCACAATACTTTTTTAAAATATTTTAAATAATACACAGCCCCACAAAAAAAAGTTTTTACATTGGACAAGAGTATTATATCTTTATGTTTTCTAGGTCGCTGAATCCGAATCCGGGGTTTGACCCCATCATGTCGTCGTAACGGTCATGTCAAGGTCAAATATACAAAAATACACTTGAGGAAAAAAGAAATTATCCATGGTTCGTTTATCTCTACAGGGTCAAGGTCAAGGTCTTTTCAAGGTCAAATTTTTTAAAAGTACTTAGGTGAGAACAAATGTTATATCTGTATGTTTTTAAGGTTGCTAAATTTATGTTAGGTCTGTTTGACCATACAGGGTTAATGTCAAGGTCATTTCAAGGTAAAATTTATAAAAATCACACAAGGTAAAAACAAACGATACATGTATGTTTTTGGGGTCGCTAAATTCAAATCTGTGTGGTCTGTTTGACCCTACCAAGTATGAATTAAGCCTTAAGCTTTTTCCGTTAACCGTTTTTTTAGGTATTTAACTTTTTTTATTTTGAAACTATTTCAAAATTGCTTGTTTATGGGACAGTCGAGATTGACCCAAGCACTATGTAAAAACATGGCCGAACAAAGCTTCACTACAAGTCGGTTCCGTAAATATGATAAACGATCCTTGGTGGAGCATCATAAAGTTTTGTTATCACCTCCCACATCAAACTTGGTTTAATGAAACAATATGTAAAAGCCTTGAATAAAAAAAGCCAATGTTTTAAATATCTGAAAGAACAATTTCCCAAAGTCAGTGATGAAAAAATTAATGCAGGCATTTTTAATGGTCCACAAATTCGCAAAATGATGCAAGATTATAAGTTTACATCTACAATGACTAGTAACGAAAAAGCAGCTTGGGCTAGTTTTAAAAAAGTGGATCAAAATTTCCTTGGAAATCAGATTAAGAATTACAAAAAAAATAGTTGCTCAAATGATAAAGGACTTTTATAAACTAGGATTATTGATGAGTATAAAGTTACACTTTTATTCTTACTTTACAACAAATCCGGCAGATTATAGTGATGAGCAGGGAGAGCGGTTCCATCAAGATATAAAAGAAATGGAAAAAAAATATCATGGACAGTGGGATTCGAATGTGATGGCAGATTACTGCTGCTCCTAAAAGAGAGAAAATAATAAAACAGGAACCAAACGTAAAAGACAACAAATTTTGAAATAAGGAAGCCAGATACCATAAAAAACGGTTAACAGAACAAGCTTAAGTATCACTTAAGGCTTAATACTTGGTAGAGTTAAACAAATCTTGAATTTGAATTCAGCGTCTTTAAAAACATACAGATATATAATTTATTTTTACTTTGTATTATTTTTAACCTTGACCCTGTATGATCGAACAGACCTTAGATTTGAATTCAGCAACCTCAAAATCATACAGATATATCATTTGTTCTCACCTAAGTATTTTTGAGCCTGTAGAGATACAAACCTCGGATTTGAATTCAGCGACCTCGAAAAAATAAAGGTATATCATTTGTTTTCACTCAAGTGTATTTCTCCAAATTTGACCTTGAAATGACCTTAATGACGACCTGATGGGGTCAAACTGACCCAGGATTCGGATTCAGCGACCTCAAAAACAAAAGGATATAGTGGTCCTGTCCAATGTATAGAACTTTTTTTTTGTGGGCGTGATATTTAATAACCTAAACAAATTATTAATTATATAAAATAAAGATAAAACTCCAGGAGTTTGTACTTTTTTTATCGGGGATTTCCTTCTTTTTAAGGATCTTTTTTGCAATTTCCGCTATCTCTTATGGTTTTTAAGTTTTCATCAAAAATCGAAATGGTTTTTTTTTAATTTTATTTTTTGTTAATAACAATTGCAATTTTTATTGGCAGAAAAAATCCTTAAAACGCCTTTTTTAGATTTGCATTCCACGTCGAATAAGCTATCGCCCATATTGTTCGAAGCATCCCAACTAGTTTTCAGAAATCAAACTTCTACGACTTATTTACTATTGGTTGTTTACCAAAGTTGACCAATTTTTCACGGTTCGACCACAACTCCCAGATAGCCGGAATATCAATACTAGGTTTGCTAAATGTATTCTGTGTTTTTTTATTTATAATTTTTGCTTCCGACTATTGTGTATGGTGTTTTTTTACCTCGTTTCGTATGTTTTACAGTGGCGGCTCTAGGATGTTTATAAACTTTATCTAAATAGTAAGAGATGGGCCAACATCAAATACATACCAGATGCTATTGGCTCCAAGGGGTGTTTATTGGGTAAAGAAAATGTTTGTTTTTTTGGAATTTTCGAAAAAATGTTGCCTTTTTTGGGTGCCCCCCAGAGAAAATTGGACTTTCAAAAGCAAACCCTCTATCTTCATTTTTTTGTAATTTAAATCAACTTTTATATTCAAATCCCAAATTTCGCAAAAATATCTACAAAATGACAAAATTACAACTTGCTATTGCTTTAATAAGTTTGCAAAATTTGCCATTTGGAGATAAAATTTATTTAAGTTAACGAAAAAAAAAAGGATTCTCTTATGAAATGTAATTTTTTCTCTGAGGGGACGGAGCAGCCGAAAAAATCTTTTTTTTGCAAATTAAAAAAAAATATATTTACCAAAGTGTTTCTCTTACGGCCAACAGCATTTGGTATATATTTGGCGTGGGTCCCACTTATAAGATAAAAAAAATAAAATTCTAGAGCCTCCACTGAGGTTGCGTGTGCCCTCTAATTTCGAGGGGTCTTATCGTTTTTACAATATATAACTTATTACAATCGCAGGAGAGGCATTTATTTGTTGTCCGGTCTCGTTTTAGTAACAATAATAAACACAACGTTTTCGTTTTCGTCGAGTGCGGACGCGTTTTATTTTGCTCTGAGAATTTATTATTTGTGTTTTTTTTTTGGCCTCAACTTCGATAAAACGATATGAGTAATAAAAGTGACGAGAACAAGTTTCCTGTTAAAAAAAAACTTTACCTGAAGAGTCAGGGACAAAAAAATAGAAGTGCATCAATTGGTGAAATACAATACAGCGAAAATATCGCTCATACTATTGATAAACAACTGAAAGGGTCCGATATAAAAACTGGTAAGAACACGGAAATCATGACAGATGTACAGGTTGGCACAAAAACCGAAGAAAACAAAAATGGAAAACAAACCAAAAGTACAATTTTTGGTGAAAACTTAAACAATGAGAAAACATGTCTAGGTGTAAATACCATTTTTTAACCAAAACAATCCCTGTTAAGATCGCCAGAAATCGTTAAAACTGTATCAACTATAGAAGGTAACGAAAACAAAAATAAGAGAACGAGATCACAAACTAGTCCCGAAAGTGATAGAGTTAACAAAAGGATACATATTCAAAACTCTCCACAACATAATAGAACCTCAGAAGAAGAAATAATGTTAAGTGACTTAAATAACTTTGAAATTTACCAGGAAGAAAGTAATACATCCGATCTGTACAATACAGAAAAAGTGCTTAAAAGTCTTTAACAAGCCTTTGAAACTGTTAACCAGCTTTCAAATAATAAAAATTTTAACTAAAATGACTTACTAGGACTCCGAAATGCTGCGTTCAAAATACAGTCAGTGGTTACAAACTTAACGTATAAAGTGGGAAAATTAGAAAAAGAAAACTACTTACTGGCTCAAAGACTAAGGGAGTGCAATAATGCTCATAATAATCAAGATTTTTCCCAGTGTGCCTACTGACATAACAGTAAAAAGTAATAAAAACATTAAAATAAGAGGCACCCCGGAGAAAACCTAGAGTTCCATAATAAAACAGAACAAAGAACCAGTGACATACGCTCAAGAAAATAAATGGACGACACCTCCACAAAATAAGAAGTATGAAACTTTAATTAAACCAAAGGAGAATACAGATCCGAAGCAGGTACTAAAAGAAATTAAAAGAAATGTATTTAAGGATAACGAAATAGGTAAAGCATTTAAAAGAGTTAATCAGTTCTCAAACGGTAGTGTAATCATAGAATGTCATGATGATACTCAACACAAAAAGTTGCAAAAAGTGTTAAAAAACCAGCATAACTTCTTAACGAAAAACTTAAAAAGCATGGAGCCAGCATTGATGATAAGTGGAATAGAAAAAGGGTACGGGCCGGAAGAACAGAACTAGTCGAAGATAACCCTCAAATTAAGGATATATTTGGAAAAGATGTCACTAAAAAAATTAGGTTTATTACAAGGAAAGAGTGTAGGAATAAAAACAAAGAAAATGTTGCTATGTGTTTCAAATGTTGATACTTTAGACACGTGGCTAAGTATTGATTTTATTGATATTGGTATAATTGAAATTAGTAGTAGTAATTATGAAAATGGGATTAAACAGTCAGACAATAAAAATAAATGCATGTGGACTATATATGATGAAATCTCGGGGAGGCATAAGAAAGATAACACAATTATATCTGGAGATCCTGAAAAAGTCTCAAATCAAGTTTTTACTTCAGATAGTGCCTAATTTATTAAAAAATATTAAGGAGGTAGAATGAAATAGAAAAATTCCAAACAAATCTAGATCTTTGTATTTAAGACCCACCACCAGTCTAAAGATACTGTAAATTTACAGAAAAAAATTAAAATAAACATAGTTGTGGATATGATGAAATACCCACAAGCCTGATAAAACTATGTATTCCAGCAATTAAGGAAGTATTGTGTTATATAATAGATAACTCTTAAAGGGGGCATATTTTCTGAACAGCTTAAATTAGCGTTAATTAAGCCGCTTTTGAAAATAAAGGCGATTTAGAATGTATGGATGCTACATACCCATAAGCCTTCTTCCTGGTTTTTCAAAGTTGTTTGAATTGGTTTTTGGTGATCGATTAATGGAGTTTATGAAGGAATGTGGTCTTTTTTCAGGGAACCAACATGGTTACCTTGAGAGATGATCAACTCAGGCGGCAATTTTTCAGTTTACTAAATTAATTTTGAATTATCTTGAAGAGGGCAAAATAGCGATCGGTATGTTTTTAGATCTTTCAAAGGCTTATGACTGCTTAGATCGTAATCTACTTCTATAAAAACTAGAACTCCATGGTGTTAGGGGTTCTGCTCTTAATTGGATTTCATCATATCGAGGACATCGAACACAAAGAGTGCTCTTGGAAAAAGATAATTGTTTTTACAAATCGGAAATTTTGCAAAATACAGTGGGGATTCCACAGGGAAGCATATTAGGGCCAGTTTTGTTTATTATATTCATTAATGATTTAAATTTAGATTTTGAAATTAATAAGTCAATTCCATCTTCTAGTCTTACAGAGTATGCTGACGATACTAATATATTAGTAGCAGGAAAGCAAGTTTCACAATTAACTTTTAATGAATCAGAGGTTCTCCTTGATACGAAAATATGGTTTCAAAAAAATAAACTGCTATTAAACGGGGAAAAAACAAATATTGTTATTTTTAAAACAAAGCTCAGTAGAAAAGAAACACCCGAAATAATAGAATTGGATAAAAAATAATTATATGTCCAAAAAACCACGAAGTTTTTGGGTATTTATATAGACCAATTTTTAGACTGGTCGCATCATATTGACCAGTAAGGGGAAAAATTAAATAAAATATGCTATTGTCTACTCATAACATCAAAATATTTAAAAGAAACGTACACTGTATTTTGCAAATTTTAAAGCCGCACTTAGGTTTGAAATTATTTTTTGGGGAAAAAATCAAAAGTGCAGGATCTTTTTGTCATTTACAATATGTCATATGCACAATCGTGTAGGGGTGTTTTTAAATCCAAGAGTCTACTAACCATTTATGCTTTGTACATTTATGAAACTATTTTATTTTTTTATAAAAATCAGGAAAAATTTAATACTCACATTAATCATCATTATAGTATTAGAGCACGTGATATAAACTACCAATTACATAGGTTAACTTTATCAGAACACAATCCACACTATATGTGCATAAAAATGTATAATAAATTGGACACTGGAATTAAGGATGCCCCTAACGAGCGGATGTTTAAAAAACAATTTCAGTTTCTTGTAAATTTGGAACCTTACAGTCTGAATGACTATCTGGATACCAAGGAAGATTTAAATTGTTTATGTATGTATGTGTGTATATATATGTATATCTTATGTTCATGAGTTTTTGTTGTTGACGACGTTTCATTTTATGTTGTATATACCTTGTATTGCAATGTAATTTTGAAATAAAAAGAAATAAATAAATAAAATGAATTCTGAGAGTGGTTTTGGATTTTAATATTATACTTGTTCGCGATCCTGCGGGTCTTCAAAGTTTCTTAATATAAGGAATTGCCATAAAAGTTTGGTCTTTTTGGATCTTGTTTAAGATGGTGTTTTTTGTCTTATTCTGATATTAGTCAATTTTTTCCTTAATCAGTCTTTCGTTCCATTGGCCTTGCTTAAGATACCTAGTTATACTAGTAATTTCTTCTTCCAGAGATTTTTTACTGTCGTATGGGGGTTACTGCGCGGTTATAAAAAGTAATTACAATTTTGGTACAAATATTGTCCAACGTAAGTATGTTTCCGGTCTAAAGAGGTTTGTATGTGTATATTATATCATATAACTAGAACGTTAAGAAAAGGTACAGCCGGATTTTGCTTCTTTCAAATTGTGAATTTAATACTAGGTCGGGTGCAATTTAGACATTTTAAGAAACCTTCGACATATCTAAGCTAAACGTTTTTTCTGATTAGTGTAGTTTTAATGGCGAATTTCTTAAACAATTTTATATAAATATTTATACACTGACATTTCAAATATCTGGCAGAAATTGTTAAACAGTAAAAAATCGGTTAAACTTTGGCAAACAACCAATAGTAGATAACAAAAATTAGTTTTCATAAAGAAATTTACTGGAAAGGAGAAAAGTTTAAAGAAGCTGTAAAAATTCTTAACAACCAGGATATATTTAGCCAACCTAGCATTGACATTACCACTATCTGGCAGCCGCAAAAAATCGGTCAAGCTTTAAGGGTAGTTGTTAGTTATCACTAGAAAAAAGTTGAAGAAACATCACTAACCAAACCGTTTCGTACCAATTAACAAATAAAGACAATGGAAGTCAAAGATTTTTGTGTTATTGAAACCATTATCTGGTACCTTTAAGAAAACGTTAAAGATTATTCTTTAACTTTCTTTTGCCTATGAAGTTTAAAACAAATGGATGGTTAAATATTTTCGGTATGTTTATTTTTTTGTGCACTAAATAACTGATCATACAAATTATCATTGGTAAATACAAATAATTTTTTAAATTTTACATTTAGATACTTTAACGCAATATAGCATTTTAAATAAAAAAGCCGTATATATTACATAAAATAATTTGTATATTTAAATTTGTATCACAAAAGTAGACAAAGTCAGCCAATTTTTGAAAAGCCTTTTATCTTAACTTAATTAAAACTACTGAAGGATTAAATAATTAAATATTTTTTCTCAATTCATTTTTATAAACCAATTTAATATTTTGTTTGTTTCAGGATAAACCCCCGTTATTCCTTGAGAGTTCGAAGACTAGAAAATTTGCTTTAATTTAATAAACAATAACCCCAAAATTAAATAGCAAAACTATCGTTTAAATATTCATTAAGATACAAACAAATCTAAATTTACTAATTTTAGAAATTGTGTCACTGGGTTCTCTTTAATTAACTTTAAGGTATAATAATCTTTACCTTTCAGTAAAAAGTAATAGTCGGTTTTGAGTTATAGCCAAATAGCCTACCAAGAGGAAGAGAAGAAGTGACATCTAGGTCTATGGTTTATGAACAAACGCAAAAAATGTCATAAAAAAGGAATCGAAACATAGCTAAATAGTAAATAAATACATTTTTCACTTTAACGCCAATCGATCTTAGAAAATGAATAATTAATTATATAATTTATATGCTACGCTTGTTTCATAATAAATTATAATTACTAGTGTGTATAGTATTTTACATTGATCTAGTTTGATTACAAATAAAAACTTTAAAATATATATTATCATATTTTCTTTAAATATAAAGAAAAGTGTATTAAAAAAAATAGTATACAAATATTTATATTCTAAAGAAGGCCAACTTATTTGGTGTGTAAAATAAAATTCTTGAAAAAATACGGAATAATATTGTATATATAATTTGTTTGCTGAAAACATTATTTTAAATATTTTTAAAAATTTGATTTTTACAAAGACAACAAATAAACCAACATTATTTTATTGTCACTTTATAAAGCAATTAAAATAACGGAAAATTAAAATCATTAAATTTTTACCCTTAAAAAACATTAATTTACATTTATATTTGGTGTATATTATACATGGTATTTAAGAAATTTAATAAAGTATTCAATTTTGTTGTAACGTGGAACTAGAAGCCTACCTTTCTGAACATTTGGACAAAAATGGCAGACTATTTAAATAATTTTAAAAAATGTAAGTAATACTCCACATTATCATAAAATTTCATCAGGCTTTAAAAAACCAAACAATATAATTAGTTTTTCGTAATTTGTGTCCAGCTTTTAATAAAAAACGGTCGCGTGGTGCTGTTAAAAGCCTCTGATATTTGCAAGTAAAAAGATTAAATTAAGTTGACGGATTAAGTATTTAATTTTTAGGGGAGAAGTGGACCCTTTTAAAGTTTTGTATAAGTTGTAACTGCTGTACGAGAGAAAGCGTAGCCTCTAAAAGGGTTAATCTAATTCCATTAAGATTTCAAATCAGATTCGAGACCCTTGAAATTTTAAATACAATTAAAACATTTCGTTAAAGTCAGCTTTTTCTGACGATAAAAGGGTCTAGTTAATATGCATATTATTTGTACAAAAGTATATTTAATAATTCCATTAAGTATTTTAATGTAAATAAATTGATATGTCCATGGCCATTGGCTTTAAAACATTCGTAAAGGATTTTTAAAAATAATATTTATTATAATCATTAAACATATTTAATAAGGCATCTATGTTCAGTAATATGTTTTCCTTAAAAAAGGAATCGTGATTCGTATTGGTAATTCGATTCCTTTACGAGGATCCGGATCCGTAAATCAATTCCTTTTTTGAAGGATCCTTCCCAGCTCTGCACCTCAAAAAATTTGGCGGTGACTCTACTGTAAAGAAAATAATAATACTAGGTGCTAATAGTTTAAATTATTTATTGCAAAAAGTAATAAAAGCGCTCTAAACCTACGTGGTTTATTTCTGCCGGCAACTGTTTACTCACCCTCGGAATAGGTCCGGACGCAATTATTTGGTTGCGGAAACTAAAAAGTCACCTGTGCGCGGGGTCACATTTAATTCCGTGTGTTTTATTCAAATTTCTTTAAAGCAACTAAAAGTTGCTGGTGCGCAGGGGCCCGTAAAGGTGCCTTTAGACGGGCCATTAAAATGGCATATTGTCGGCAATATTTGTCACAAATTATTGCTCAGCGATATTTTTGAAAACAGCAATATTTACGTATGGCCAGTCAACAATAAAAAATATATTTTCTGCAATATTTCCATCCATGCTTGTTGCCTATTATTTTCTGTTTACACGAAAAATACATTTTAGTATTGACGAAGCCAAAAATAAAAATGTCCGACATTATACAAGTTGCTGCGTCCTTAATCGTGCTACGACGATACCTTAAAAAGAAAAATAAAAAACGAAAAATGTGGATACGTCCTTCTTTAAACAAACGAGAAACGATGAGTAATTTAACTATGGAGTTAATACTAGACAATTATTTGTTTAAGAATTTTACAAGAATGTCAAAAAGTGATTTTGAACTATTAATAAATATGTTGGGGCCAAGAATACAGAAGCAAGATACAAACATGAGAAAGGCAATACCAATATCTACAAGATTAGCAATCGTTCTTCGGTTTTTGGCGACTGGTGACTCCTATAATAGTTTAATGTATTTATTCAGAGTCCACTACTCTTCCATTTGTCTCATAATTTCAGAAGTATGTCAAGCTTTAATAGATGGTCTAAAGGAATATATCAAGGTAAGTTTTTAAATTTTTATTAAGTTCAAAAACAAATTTACTCATTATTATTTATAACACTTCCTACTAATTCTGCCTGCGTATGTTTTGGCCTGATTTGTCACGTTAGTTGCATTTGTAGAATTCGTGGTGTCAAAGTTATAATTCGCCTGATGTATTTGTACACTTTCATATTGGACATTTCCGTCGGTAATAGGCGATTGTCTCAATGAAACGCTGTTTGGTGAAACGACACTTTCCTGAACAGATGAATTTGCATAGCAATAATTTGATGAAACTTGTGAACGTGTACTTTCCTAGCCTGGTATTATTATATCAGCGTTGTACAATATTTTGCTGATCTCAAACTCTACTTCACTTCGGGTTAAGTTATCGTACGTCAAGAGCTTGTTAGCAACGTATTATTTCGCCGTGGACTATCATTTAAAATACGTATTGCATTTTCCACTGCTCGTTGCTCCTCTGCATCTTGCACTTTTCTCTTCCGCAATGTATGACTTTGTTGCTGCTTTTCAGATATATTGGAAATGCTGTCATCTTCATTTAGAGGTTGTTCATCTAAATTGTCAGACTGCTCGCTCTGCTGACTGAAAAAAAAATTAAAAGCCCATTAATGAAAATGCTAATATTACTATAATAGTAATTAGCGGATTAATGGTTTGATAAGAAAAGTTCTTTTAACCTAGATTTAAAATGAAGCATCAATTTTAAAAATAAAATTTGACTGACAACTGCAACTTTATTTTTAACATATTTTTTTAATAATTGTTGTAGATACCATCAACTGAGGAGGAATGGAAGCGAATCTCAAAAGACTTCGAAGATCGATGGAACTTTCCACATTGTGTCTGTTCAATGGATGGGAAGCACGTCGCAATTGTTTGCCCGCCGAACAGTGGAAGTAAATATTTCAATTACAAACAATTTTTTAGCATCGTTCTATTTGCTGTTGTAAATGCCCAATATCAATTTATTTACGTTCATGTGGGATGCCAAGGACGAATATCAGATGGAGGAGTATTTAGGCATACCGCTTTCGGAAAATCTCTTTTAGATCAAACACTTAATTTACCAAAACCCGAACCTCTTCCTGGGAGAACAATGGAATTGCCATATGTTTTTCTCGCTGACGATGCTTTCCCATTGACTGAAAACATCTGTAAGCCCTACTCCATCGATTTACATGTAGGCTCGCCTAAACGAGTTTGCAATTATAGAATATCAAGGGCACGCAGAGTTGTGGAAAATACGTTTGGTTTACTGGCTACATGTTTCCGAATTCTGCTGAAAACTATTCCACTAAACTTGGACAATACCATCAAGGTTGTCATGGCTTGTGTATACTTACACAATTTTTGCGAAGAAATCCAGAAACTCGAAGTTTATATTCACCAACTGGCGTATTTGATACTGAAGATACTGCTACTGGAAATATAGTACCAGGTACGTGGCGACGCGATGAAAACAATTTAATGCCTATGCAAAATATACCAAGAAATTCATCAACAAGAGCCAAAGAAATTAGAGACGAATTTATGAGTTATTTTATGACTGACCAAGGAAGAGTGTCTTGGCAAGATATGTATTTAAATAAATAAAATGCAAATAAACACAGTTACAAACAAAAATAACAAAATTTACTTACGTCAGTTGTTATGGTTACACTATCGATGCCTATTTCTGGTACATCCCGAAATAAAATAAATTGAATTGCTTCATATGCAAACCAACATACAATTTTGCCGCCCTCACTTCCACTTTTCCTTTGCATTACCTTTTTGTGTTCATTTTTTGCATATGTCCTTAAACTTCTGAATTTTTTATAAGCTTCGTCCGATGTTATATTGAATTCTTTTGCAATGGCCGTCCAACTATCTTTCTTTGCATTCCTGTCTTTGTATGATGTATTTTCTACATCCCACAACTCTGGACGTAAATGTACTGCATTAATAAAATTTATTGTCTTCTCATTTGACCATATATTCATTTTTGCTTTATATGTTCGCCAAAATCAAATTAAATTTCAAAGAGCTATCCGAGCAACACTCAAAATTATCCAAGGCGGTTCGACTTCCTCGGCAACACATCAGCCACTAACTGCAATAGTGTTTAAATCCCGGCAATATTTCGGCGATATTGTTGGGCCATACGGCGATACTTCTTTAGATGGCTGCAATGTTGCCAACAACATGCCGGCTACATATTTTCGGCAACATATTGCTCTAAAAAATAGCCCGTCTAAATGCTCCTTAAAGGAGCCTTTAGACGGGCTATTTTTTAGAGCAATATGTTGCCGAAATGTATAGCCGGTATGTTGTGGGCAACATTGCAGCCATCTAAGAGATATCGCCGTATGGCAAGCAATATCGCCGGAATATTGCCGGGATTTAACACTATTGCAGTTAGTGTGATGTTGCCGAAGCGACTGCCTTGGATAATTTTGAGTGTTGCTCGGATAGCTTTTGAAATTTAACTTGATTTTGGTGAACATATAAAGTAAAAATGAATATATGGTCAAATGAAAGACAATAAATTTTATTAATGCAGTACATTTTGTCCAGAGTTGTGGAAGGTAGAAAATACCTATGCAAAGACAGGAATGTAAAAAATAGTTGGACGGCCATGACAAAGAATTCAATATAACATTGCGTTTATCATGTTTGTATCTTGCTTCTGTATTCTTGGCCCCAACATATTTATTAATAGTTTGAAATCACTTTTTGACATTCTTGTAAAATTCTTAAACAAATAATTGTATAGTATTAACACCATATTCAAATTACTCATCGTTTATCGTTTGTTTCAAAAAGAGCGTATCCACATTTTCCGTTTTTTATTTTTCTTTTTTATGTATTGTAGCACGATTAAGGACGCTGCAACTTGCATAATGTAGAACATTTTTATTTTTGGCTTCGTGAATACTGAAACGTATTTTCCGTGTAAACAGAAAATAATAGGCAACAAGCATGATTGGAAATATTGCAGAAATTATATTTTTTATTGTTGACTGGATATACGTAAAGATTGCTGTTTTTAAAAATATCGCTGAGCAATAATTTGTGACAAATATTGCCGACAATATGCCATTTTAATGGCCCGTCTAAAGGCACCTTAACGTTTAAAATCACACAATTATGATTGCTAAGGGACTCCTTGTCACTTACTTTACAGTGTGTGATTCTGCTTCTAATGGCTATTGTTAATGTGAGATTTACCCCGGGTTGCACAAAAGGTAATCAAGGTTTAGAATGTTTAACAGAACGTAATGTCAGTGTTATTCATTGGTTTTAATAGGCAACCTGTCAAAATCTGACATTTCGTTAAACATTCAAAGTACTAATCATGCTTTCTGCAACCGGGTATAAGACTGAAGGAACAGTTTCTTTTTTTGAAATGTTGGTTTATCTCCTTTGCTTTTGACGATCAGGTTACAACCGTGTTGTTGCGTTTATATATGAAAAGTTAGCTCCGCTTCATTGCCTTTAAACCACTATATCTTCATTTAAGATTTTAATTGGAGTATTTAGGTTGTCATAGCAAATCTTATTTTTTTGCCTTTCATGGCATGCTTGTTTAATTCAGTTATGGATAATATTTCTGCCCCTGTCTTCTTGGAAATAGTCAGGGTCATATCGTGTGCCGATCTACTCCTGTTGATGTTTGCACTGGTTTTTTCTTGTTTTTTGTACTTCTTGGGGCATTTCTAAGTTTTTGTGTAATGATTCTCCTCGTTATAGTAAACACAGAATGGTGTGTTTGAACATTCTGTCGCTTTGTGTCTTTGTTTCGTGCAAATTATGCAGCTCTGTTACCTGTCTGGGCCTGAATACTGAGCTTTAGTATTTTACGTTTCATCCAACCAATTCTAGTATGATCCATCCGCAGTAGCTTTTCTGCATCAGGTTCTAATATTACTACATTGACGTTTTATTTATTTTCAAAAGTCGGTCTTAATGCTATTACCTCGAAACGTTCTGTCTTTATGTGGACATTTAGTTATGGTATCTTTAATTTCTACTTAATGACCTTACTCGAGATCTTTGTATAACCTTTTTCTTAATTGGGTGTGATGCTGTTACCATTCGTAGCTTGTCTGTAATTTTTTCTTTTAAGGACTTCATCTTTGCCAAAGCCATTTGGTACAGTAGGGAGTTATCCATTTTTATCCTAGTAATGACTTACATCTATTCCGATTTTTTTAGGATTTACAGAACTTTTCACTGTTTTTTGGCAGGTCCACGTTATTTATGTTCCCCATGTTCACTATAGCATCATCCCTAGGTTTCCTAAGATTTTTGTGACGTTCATGGCAATACCTGCTCTTGTCCTTGTGCTGTTTTTTTTTCTATTGTAGTTTTTATTACTTTTTTCCATTTTTAGATTTATATAGAGTAATCTAAATGTTTGTATATTTTTAAAAAAGGTACTCTATTATTCTTAAAATTAATACACCCATAACATTTTCCATTTCTGGTATAGCCAACCTGGTTCTTTCATACTTTTCCATAAGCTTTTTAGTTATTTTTATATACTTGAATAGATTCCTATTATTTGCATCGTCAACGATCTCTTGATGTGAAACTCAGCGTATGGATTATCATAGCTGCATCTTCTTTTTTCTTGTTTTGCTTTTAAAAAGCTTCTTTACTTTCAAACTTTTTTATGGCTTTGGCTACTGATCTGTAATTTGTGTCGATATTTTTATTAAAGGGTAGCGCAAAATCGCAGGTGGCCGGAGCTTCCAAAATATTAAACCATTTTACCTTAAATTTTTAATAGGCTTTATCTTCTCGGTCTTCTTTGGTGTTATATTAAGTTACGAAGTCCACTAATCGGGTTACTTTTAAACTCATAAATTATTTTTTTAACCAATTTTTGTTAAATATAGCAATTAATATGCAAAGCTTTGTATACTGATATATTTTACAAAGTTACGGTAATAAATGGTATCAACAAATAAGGGCTTAGACTTTATCCTAAACAAATAATTTTAATTAAAATTTATACAGTGAGGACATAAAGTCCGTCGCCCCCCCCTTTAACTTTTGAACCGTTGTGTTTATTGCGATGAAATTTGGTGCGGTGTTATATCAAACAATTTCCTATTTTTTAAGTTGAAAATGACAACTCTTCATGTCAAAATGACAGCTGGGCATGGTTTCGCATTATTTTCTTAAATGGAATAGTGGGTCATGCGACACCTCGTTTTGAAGGTCTTTTTATGTTCAATTCAACCTGCGATTTTGAAAACATTTGATTCATTTATTTTGAAATGGCGACCAATTTTAAATTGGAACTCCTTATTACGTATCTTCGGAAGGTAGGTAAGTATTCTTTATCTTCATATGCAATAATTAATTAATTAGTGCTATGGTTACCTGATATTTGTCATTCTAAAACGTGTATGTCAAGTTGTTTCAAAACTTTAAAAAATATCATTGAATTGAAATGGCGCGTCCGTTAGAAGAAAAAATTGAAGCAGTTATCATCTTTGGCGAGGTTAATCGGAATTATCATAATGCAGTTCGCATCTTCAATGAACGCTGTCTCGGACGGCCAGTTTTGCGAGATTATGGCACAAAAGATTGAAGAAAACCCCAATTATCTGAGGCATATTTGCTACAGCGATGAAAGTACCTTTTTTCTGAATGGAATAGTCAATACTCAAAATTGCAGGTATTGGAGTGATGAAAACCCCCATCTGTTTCGCGAAGGACATAGTCAATTTCCTCAAAAATTAAATGTTTGGGCGGGCATTTCGGGTGATTATATTATAGGTCCCATATTTTTGGAAGAAAATTTAAACGGCTCCACATATCTTCGAATGCTTCAAGACACCATTACTCCAATTATTGAAGATGTTGTTGCTCAAAATCCATTTGAATTTCAATTAGAAATTACGTTTTAACAGGATGGCGCCCCGCCTCATTATTTCAGAGATGTTATAAATCACCTTGACACAACCTATCCGAATAGGTGGATTGGTCGCCGAGGTCCGACAGAGTGGCCAGCTCGCTCACCGGACTTGACACCCCTTGATTATTTTCTATGGGGCTACGTCAAGTCTCAAGTTTATAAAACAGCTCCCGATTCTCTAGATCACCTTCGACAACGTATCATCGATGTGTGTGCAGGAATAACCCCTGCAACACTGCATAATCTTAGGGAAGAATTCTCTAACAGGATGTTCTATTGTCAAGAGGTCCAAGGTGGACATTTCCAACATCTTTTAAAGTAAATATTTAAAAAAAAAATCTTCTTTCTCACTTTTAATTTTTCTATTAGTTCTAATTTGTTAACTTTTTTAAATTTGTTTAATTAGTTATTAATTTTAAAAAAATTAGTTATTAATTAAAATAATTAATTAGTTTTGTATTAGTTACTTACCTAAAATTTTTGTTTGTTACCAGTAGGTACATTGTAGACTCAAAAAAATACCAAAAAATAAATTGTTTGTCGCCATTTCAAAATAAATGAATCAAATGTTTTCAAAATCGGAGGTTGAATTGAGCATAAAAATACCTTCAAAATGAGGTGTCGCATGACCCACTATTCCATTTAAGAAAATAATTCGAAACCATGCCCAGCTGTCATTTTGACATGTAAAGTTGTCATTTTCAACTAAAAAAATAGAAAATTGTCTGATATAACACCGCGCCAAATTTCATCGCAATATACCCAACGGTTCAAAAGTTAAAGTGGGGGCGACGGACTTTATGTCCTCACCGTATAATAAAGATTGCACCTGTTTTTTTGTTTATGCCATTTCTGCAGTTATAGCCCCAATTCTACACACAGTACAATTTAATTAAAAAAAATGTACCATTTGTGCGTTTTGTTACCTTAATTACTTTAGAAAGTTTAACGAAAACAGCCTAATTTCAAATAGGTGGCCCTGCCTGACTTATTTAGTCGTTATAACAAAGAGAGTAGAGACGTGAGAGAGAGAGAGAGAGAGAGAGAGAGAGAGAGAGAGAGAGAGAGAGAGAGAGAGAGAGGAGAGAGAGAGAGAGAGAGAGAGAGAGAGAGAGAGAGAGAGAGAGAGAGAGAGAGAGAGAGAGAGAGAGAGAGAGAGAGAGAGAAACCGTGACCACAGCCAAAAGTTTGTTACATTTGTTACACAGTGGACATAGGGGATGATTTTTGGATATTATCAGGTATAAATGGGTAAGATATCTATGACCAATAAGAAGACGAGGAATATTAGTTTGCTTCCGCCTTTTTTAAAGCATGTTGCAATTTTTATAATAACAAAACCCCAACACCTAACAAACATTTTTTTTGGTATTTTATTTTAAAAAGTACTCTATTGTTTTAGCATTTCTTATTAAAATAATCCTAATAAATTATTTTATTTTTATATTGGTATTTGTTTAACTCATTTTATAGATAATAGTGTTTAAAAATTAAAGCGTACTTTATGAAGAATTTTTAATAACAAACCAATCTAAACGTTCTATAACATACATTTTTTAAACATTAGGTACCTGATACAAATAAGGCCTGCTCAATAAAGCCTGTAGTTCGGAAAAGTCCGTTAAAATATATTAACATATATATACATCAAAAATACTTCACACACGCATAGACGACACGGCTCGGCAAACAGTGTGCGAGAGGCCTGCTCGTGCTCTCAGCGATACCAGTGGCCGGTTGTTTGTGAGGACGGGCGTCTTTATTACCCGTTATTGATTTGTCGTAATTTCTATCGAATTTTAATAAGTTATTCTTTGAAGTTGTGTTTCAAGTAATGCATGCGGATCATAATATAACTTATCAAAAAATAAAAAACTATGACTTTAAATTGTAATTTTAAAGTATAAAATAAAGCCTACTTTAAAAATAGGCCTTATTTCTGTCCCTAGGCCTGTCAAAATAATTTTATTTTCCAATATTTAATAATATTTTTTTATATTATACTTTATTTCTTGTTAATATGCAACTTTGACTGACTAGCAAGTTTAGCATAATATTTAGTAAAATAACTTAGATAGTTGTTCAAGGATCTCATGGAAACAATTTATAAAAGGCTCACAAGTATATATTTTTATATAATTAATAATCTAATAACAATATTCCTATAATTTAAGGATATAGGCTTTGTTCAATCACCATGTTTAAGAAAGGCCTAAAGCAAAGGTTCCAAAATTACCCCTAGAAAAGATTACAATATGTTTTCTTAATTACTTAAAATATATAAACCAAAGAATAATTTCTTGCTCTTATTTATTACCTTTTTTGAATAATTTATCAAGACATAATGTTTTAAATTTGGTAGGCCTTATTTGTATCATTTACCTTATTTAGTAAATTAATTGCACTGCAAATAAATTAAAAAAAAAATGACTTGCCTACCTTTTCTTATGCAGTCTATTAAATTATATCCAGAGCATATGTCTGCGGTGTAACATCTTCCCATAGGCATTTTTCTTAAAGCAAATTTAAGGATATCTGTATCATGGTTAGATTTATCTTCTGCAAATGTAGAAAGATCTAACTCCTCTTCGCATTTTTTTATTTCTTTTCCTATTTCATCAGCTAAAAAAAATAGAAATATGGCATTATTTTGTTAATTTTATTAAATTTCTTCATTTTTTTTACTTTAAATATAAACTAATATATCAAATTTTTCAAAATATTAAGATATTTTTACAAATTAAAATGTAAAATTGAAATTGACGGTAAATATAAATAACAACTTGCCGAGAAAGCCAACATTATCCATTATCCATTTTATGTTATATTTTTAAAAAGGTAATTTAGGGGGTTCTTTAAAAAAAAATGAGGTTAGGTCCGATAATTTTTTTACCTGACCCCGTATACTTATTCTGAACGGCAGATTATTTAGATTTTAAAGAAACTTTCGTATAAAACATTTTTCTGTATTTTTTTTCACTAAAAAAATATAGGGGTCATTCTTAAATTCACAATTTTTCAATTTTCCCCCGTACTCTTAAGCAAGAAAAAATTTTCAAATTTTTATTTTACCATAATAGGAAATAAAAACGATTCCATTATTTTGTATATTTGCTTTTATTACTATTCGGAAGTGTGAATTTTAAGAAATCTTCAGTAAAGTAAATATTTATATGGAGGGTCCTAAAATAAAAGCAGCAATTTCAAAATTAATTGTTTAAAAACTAGTTAATGTGGTAATGGTATATTTGGAACAAATTTATTGATGTAATGTTGGTCTTTACAGTATTTCCTTTTTTATAAGTATCACTTCCTTTATTGTTAATTTGTGGCAATTGCCGTCATGAGTCACAATTGTAGTATCCTTAAAATTAAAATAATGTTTTTCATAGTTTTTATGTTTGTGTAGAACAGCAGAGAATTTTTTTGTATATTTATGGTCATTTAGGCTGCTATCCAAATATTAAGTTGTCATACCAATATATTTTTTAGGGGAGTTAGTGCAAGGTATTAAGCATACTACTATGTTTTTTTTTTCGTTTGTGGTACATCAATTTTTAAAGAAGTTAATAGAGGGCTTAAGAGATCCTGCGCTTTATAACAAACCGTAGTTGGGTTTTTAGCTAAAGTATATTTAAATTTTTCTGACAAGTCTTGTGTGTAGGACAAAGCAATGTATCTAGTATTTTTGTGGTCTTGTTTTCTATAGCTATGATTGTTGTGAAATTTGTGTATTCGTTTTTTTTAAACAGGTTAAAGTAACTTTAGTGGGTAATGATTATTTTTCAAGGTCTTATTTACTTTTTTAAAGTCTCTTTGCGACATTGGGGTGAAGTTAATACAATTGCTTGATCGGTTAAACCTATTATTACACTGATTTTTTTATTCTTAAGATGGTAAGAATTAAAATTTAGATATCTTCCTGACCACGTGCTTTTGTGTACAATGTAGTTCTAAAATTGTTGTTTGCATCGCGGATTACAGTTACGAGTAAATCTTAAAAGTTCATTGGAATATTCTTTTCTATTTCGCTCGTAAATAATTGTAACTTAGAATGGAAACTATAAAAAATTTCTAGAATGTCGTTTATTTTGCTATTAGGAAATGCTGTTATCCAGTCGTCGAAATATCTTTTGAAAAACGCAAAATGTCAAAATTTAATTTTGGAATTTTGTTTTTTTTTATGTTTAATTACAATTTGTGCTATAGTACATTATATTGGCAAGCCGATTGAACACCCATCAAGTTGTTGATAAAAGTATTTTTTTAATGAAAAATAATTATTATTTAAAGTTAGATTTATAGCTTTACCAAATTCATCGTAAAAAAGTGTTGTGTGTTCTTTTAAAATATTACACCTATTATTTATTATAGCATTCATAAGGTTATTTGGTATATTTGTTTACAATTAAATTACATTAAAAGATAATAAGGTGTAGTTTTTAGGAATCTCTACAAGACGAAGATGACAGGCTTTCAAGGTATGTACATATTTAAATTTTTTGCTTTAAAGAATATTATTGAATCTAAAATATATTTGCATTGGATAATCTAGTAGGGCTTTTAATTAAATATACAAAAAATTATAGGTTTATTACGTTTATATCCACGCATTTTTTCGAAACTACTAATCAGATTGTGACCATTATTTTTTTATCGGTTTTTAACGGCCTGGCTTATTAATTACAAGCTACGGCTGTGATGTTAAAAAGAAAACATCCTAAAACCTTGGTCCAATTCTAGTGCATGTAAAAAATCGTCAACAAAGCTTTTAAATATGAAAAACAAAAAGTATTATAACTTTTAAAAAAATCCTGTTTAAAACTAAAAATTACCAAATAAAAAGGTACGTTAAAAAATTATTGACTTAAAAAAATATTTAAAATTATGAAATATTATGGTTAATTTAGTGTATATAAAAACATAGTGTTTCATAATATAAAGTCGAATAATGTAATATGAAAGCATTATGTGTGCCTCTGAAAATAGTAAAACATTCTTTTAAGCCGTAAGTAAGATTCAATCTTAGGTTAAAAAATTAAGGATGAAACCATTACTTTTTAAAATATTCCTTGCAAAAAAAGTTATTTAAACCAATTTTCTAGATATTTATGGTATAACATAAATACAATTTTGCAAAAGTACCAATCACTTTTAAAAGCTTGAATATTAACACTTTAACTTTGAGAAGTAAAACTTTTCCTACTGCATTATATTACCTTCACATCTTAAATTATACTTATTTCTTTTTTCAACCTTAACTTGCTGGAGTTCTATCAAATCGAGAATCTTTAAAAAAATTTCCGTATCCCCATAAAACTTCTCGGCATCTCCGATTACTAAATATAAGTTGGGTTCGACCATTAGATTTAAAAAAGCATAGAAAGAAAAATAGTCGCCTATTTTCAAAAAACCCTCTTGGGAATATCTCCAGTATATCCTTAAATTCTGCTCAAAGATTGTTGGGGAGAAATCGTACACCGAATCTAATAAAAGTTTAAAAACTGGTAAACTTTTGCAATTTAGGCGAATTTTGTGTGTTGCGATAATTTCCCAACAAATACTGCTCACAAAATGTATTGTAAGATACATTTTATACTGTAATTTGGTTCAACTAAATAAAAAAAGCCCTAAATATTCTTTCTTTCTGACAGAAAATATCTAACCTTACCTGACAGATGATAGAAGATAGTCATTTACATACATGTATTACCAAAAGATTAAAATTTTTAAGAAGTTATCCTAAGTTTTAAAAAAGTTTTACTTTTTTTTCAAAGTGTATAATAGTTTTTAAGGTTTAATTTTTTAATTTATACAATTAAAAAAAAGTCTAAGAAAAAAAAAGGGATAAGTGTTTATTAAGAAAACGTAAATGAAAATGGGGTCAAGTAAAATTATTTTTCAGCTCGTTCAATTTGGGTTTCAAAAACACCCCAATTTATTATTTTTAAATTCTTGGCCCCCTTTTTCTGTTAAAATATTTAGGGTAACATCTAACCTCATGCAAAGGATAGAAAAATCCAAGCTTAACTAGAAGGATCTGTATAGTATCAAAAATTTATATATTCTCCATAGTATGCAGAAAACTAACCATCGGAGTGTTGTCATTATAAGAGTGTCGATACTTTACTATTTTACTATACCCACGTACATGTACGCTTTTAGAGTTGCATATCAAAATTCATGTTTTCCTCGGACTGAAAATAATTGGTTTCCATTTTTAATTCATTGTCTTTGAGTGTTTCCTTTACCACACCCCATCTGTGCTACGTACCCTCGGTAACGTATTAAAGGCCCCAATATACGTTGTCGCATTAATCAAATAAATTATCAGGATAAATTATATTATCCCTAAATCCAATAATTAAAAAAAAAATATAAACTCTATAACGCTATAAGGGTTTAATTATACTATTGAATACGTTCCTGCAGGAAAAGTACTGTTTATAGGGCGGGCGCTTCAGTCGCATGTAATTGGGTCTCACATCAATTGAAACATGTAAAGTAGGATGGATAATGCCAACTATGTTTAAATACAACAAACAAAATGCAGGTGACATTATTTTTAGGTATATTTAATGCTTCCCCCCTTCTTGATGTCCCGGGGGTTTTTTATATATAAATATATTTTATTCTTTTTTTTGTTCCAAAAAAAAGATATTTGTATTAGCTTTTTATTTTTGTCTTTTAAAATAGAATTTTGCATTGCAGCAAAAATATCTTTAAAAGGGGGTAGGGTTTTAAAAAAAAAATCTGTTTTATAATATAATTTTTTTTTTTGGTTATTTTTTTGGGGGAAAAAAATTTATATATATATATATATATATATATATATATATATATATATATATATATATATATATATATAAAAATTATATATATATATATATATATATATATATATATAAAAAAAAAAAAAAAATTTTTTTTTTTTTGGGGAAGGGTAGTCTTGACGATGGGTTGAAAAAAATTTTTCCCCAAATTTTTTGGGGATTCGGTCTAGGGTTTTTTTACTAAACGTCGAGCTTTGGGAAATTTATTTTTTCCTTTTTCGGGGTTAAAGTATTTTCTTAAGGCTAGAGTTCCCCCCCGGGTGCTCAAAAATTTTTAAAAATTTTTAATTTTTTTTTTAACACACACTTTTTAAGCCAAATTGGGTTTCGCGATTTTTCTTTTTGTTAAACCATCATTTTTTTTTTTAAATACAAGGGGGTTTTTTTTTTTAAATTTTTTTTAAACCTTTATTAAATTAAAAAAATGTATAACACTTAATATTTATTTAACAAATATGGAACGCCCCAAAAAAAGGGGGGGCGTTCCTTGTCTAACCATTGTTTTTTAGGGAAAAATTTTATGTTTTTTTAAAAGAAAAATTTTAAATTTTAATATCATTGATTGGGATTATAAAAAAAGTAAAAAAAAAAATTGGGGGAAAAATTTAAAAAAAATTTTTTTTTTAAAAGTCCAAAAAAAATGTCTTTTTTTTTTCCATATCTCTTTAAATAACGTCAGAAAAAAAAAAAAAACCAAAATTTTGGGTTTTTTTTGGAATTGGGAAATTAAATTTTAAATAATATATATATATAATATATATATATATATATATATATATATATATATATATATATATATATATATATATATATATATATATATATATATATATATATATATATATATATATATATATATATATTAAAATAATATAAAATATATATATATAATTTAAAATATATATATTTTTTGAGGGGCCCATCTTTTTTAAAAAAATTGAACATTTTTAGGGGGCCACCCTGTGAAAATGTTCCTTTATAAAAACTAAAACCATCAAAAAATTATCCGACACGAGAAACACGTCCTCAAGCAGGTCAAAATAGGAACAGGTATGGGAAAGGACATAAAAAAAAATAGTAATATAAAAGATATGCTCTGTATGTATTTCTAATTGGTTACGTTGAAGAATAAAAATAAAGCTTTTACATCTATTGTTTTCTAAATTTTTTTGTCCTTAAAGGGTTTAAAAGGGCCATAATAATTTTGGTACCCTGTAAGTAAGCAACACCCCCCTTGAAAGAATTTTTGTGTATTTTCTTTGTGAAATTAAAAAAACGTGATATAAACAATCTGAAATTTATGAATAGATAGTGTCGTTTCTGAATATTAACACCCCAATTGTCGTAATAAATTGCCTTTTAAAAACAATTTTTTCATGTTTTATTCTTTTAACTGTGAAGTGAATCTAAGTTTACGTGAAAGTCCCCGGGTTTAAATATTAAAGAAACTCCTATTTTTTGGGGCAAAAATCACAACAATACGAAAAGCATTTATTAAAAAGTTAAAAAAAAAATTTTCGCCGAGTGGAGAGGTTACAAAAGGGCAAAAAAGAGAACGAGTAAAAATGCAAAAAAAAAGGGGAAAAAATATTTTTTGGGGAAAAAAATGACGATTTGTTTGATATATCCTAAAACAAATGCCCAAAACTAAAAAAAAATTTAAAAATGACAAACAATTTTTAATTAGTCAACAAAAAAGGTCGTCCGGGGTTCTGGATGGTATCGACTGCTGAAAAAGTTGCTGAAGAACAACAAAAAAAAAAATTTTTCAAGTTCAACGAAGTTTCAAGAAAAAAAGAATGAATGGAAACAGTGACCCCCATCCTCGGGGGAAAAAAATTCCTCTGTCAAATAAGCGTAAAACAGAAAAAAAAAAAAAAATTCTAAGAGGAAGTACCCCTACCCTCAAAAGATCCTGATCCATCGTAACAAAAAAACAACAACAATTTTATGGAGCTATTAACATTGAAACTCCAAAAATAGTAGCTGCATTTGATGCTTGTAAGATAAGCCATAGATATGGAGTTCGTATCTTGACAGCAGTAGCAGAAGCACTAGGGCATAATGTTTCATCTTTATCTATAAGTAGAACTACTCTTCAGCGAACTAGGCAACATATGCGACAAGAAAAGGCTGCAAAAGTAAAAGCAACTTTTAAAGAATCGGATCTATTAGCACCAATCATCCATTGGGATGGAAAACTATTGCCTTCTTTGTCGGGGATGGAGAAAGTAGACAGACTTGCTGTACTAATTACAATTGGAGAAGTAGAGCAGTTGCTTGAAGTACCTCCTTTGCAGCATTCAACAGGTAAAGAACAATCCTTGGCCGTTTATAAAACTATAGTTAATTGGAATTTGGAAAATAAGATAATTGGTTTATGCTGCGACACCACAGCCTCGAATCTAGGGTATTTAAATGGCGCAGCTTCAATACTGCAACAACAGTTAGAAAGAGACATTTTATATTTTCCTTGTGGTCATCATATTTTCGAATTAATTTTGCGAAGGGTGTTTGATGTTAAAATGCCCTTTTCATCTGGCCCTGATGTTGGTTTATTCAAACGTTTTAAAGAATATTGGCCTAAAATTGATCAGACTAATTTTAAAACTGGTTTTTAAGTCGAAATAATTAAGCAACTTTTGCAGCCTCAAAAATCTGAAATTGTCCATTTTATAAATTTATTCCTAGAAATGCAACAGCCCCGAGATGATTATAGAGAGTTTTTATTACTTTCCAAATTGTTTTTTAAAGAACAACCGTTCAAAGTGACATTTTATCGTCCTGGTGCATTTCATCACGCACGCTGGATGTCTAAAGCCCTTTACTGCTTAAAAATATTTTTCTTTAGAGATCAGTTCAAACTAACACAAAAAGAAAACTTAGCTATTAAGGACTTTTGTTTGTTTCTCGTAAATATCTATGTAAAAGCCTGGTTTACAGCTCCTTCGGCAAAAAATGCCCTATTCCACGACCTCCAATTTTGCCAGGAATTAATAAAATATAAAAACAAAGATGATAATTATATCTAAAGCTGCTTGGGGTATTTAAATCCTGAAAATGTTTCCTTATCATTCTTCGATGAAAATATTTCGACTGCTGTTAAGAAGGAAATGGTAAAGGCTCTAAACAAGCCAATGTTACATGAATAGGGCATTAAACGGATAATAGTTAGGGATTTAAATTGAACAGAAAATAAACAAATTTATGACTTTATATCCGTTACCTCTAAAATTTTTTTTAAAAAATAAATCTTCTACCGAAGTTTTGGAGAGCGATCCAGCAGCTTGGAATGAAAACGAAAGTTACATCAAGTATTGTAAAATTATTACCAATCTCAAAGTAGTAAATAACACAGCTGAGAGAGGCAACAAGCTAATTGATGAGTATAACAAAATTTTGATAAAGGTCGAAGAGCAAAAGAAATGTTTATTTCAGGTTGTTAAGAATTATAAAATACGTTTTCCAGATGTTAAAAAACCAATGTTGCATGTCTAATAATAGTTTTAACTAAACTTTTATAGTGAATTATATTTACAAATTTATACATCGTTTTTTAGATATGTTCTTATAAATAAATCACTCCAAACTTAAAAAAGTATTTATGTGTATGTGTATTTTTAGCATTTATCATTAAGCAATAAGGCATAAATATTACTGTTTTATTAAAGAAATATCTCTTGCTCTAATTTTGCTTTTAGGATATCAAAATATTATTTTATAAACATTTCGCTCTTACAAATACAGGATATAATTGCAAAATCAGAAAATAAATATTAACTTCGTATTTTTACTAAAATTGACGTTGCGGCACCTTTTCCCCTTATCCATCAAATAAAATTTTAATGGGTAAATTTTTTTTTTCAAAAGCATTCGTTTTGAGGGTTTTAGAGCAAATTTTTGAAGATCCCCTAAGATGGGCCACCCTTATATATATAAATATATATATATATATATATATATATATATATATATATATATATATATATATATATATATATATATATATATATATATATTTATATATATATATATATTTATATATATATATATATATATATATATATATATATATATATATATATATATATATATATATATATATATATATTGAAAACAGTATAATGGCAACTATTTTTTATATATTGATAAAAATGTTTTTCTAATTTTTTTATTGATTTGTTTAAAAAAAAATACCTTAACCATTATGTACGTCTATTTTTTGTAAAATCATTTAAAAGGTTAAGAAAGTCAAAACTTACCAAACAAGTAAATTTTCACAGTGATGAATACTTTTTTATTTTTCTTGTCTTTTATCAAGGCATACTGGTTTATTTACTAAAAATATTCTTCTGTTTGATAGTCATTCTAAAAAATAAACTAAAAACCTATCAAATAAGGCCGCAAAAAAATTTATTGTTTTTGAAATGGTTTTAAATTTTTATTTATTTTTTGTTTTTAAATAAAATCAGATAAAAGTAAATTTAATAAAGTATCCCGAAATTTTTTTATACGGATTGTTTATCTTAAAAAAAGCTCTTACTTGTGAGAACCACCTACACGTTTTTAAATTTAACAGTATCAATTTTTACCCGTTTACATTTTTAAGTTTAAAAAGGTTTTTTTTTCATTTTTAACAAAAAGGTTAAATGTGTTAAAAAGTTTAATTTGAGCAAACCGTTTCTAGATATTTGGATTAAAAAAAAAAAACAAAATTATAATTAAAAATTTGTTTTTTAATTTCAAAAAAATTGTTTTTTTTTAAATTTTATGTTCGACAAAACTAAGCTAGGTTTATAATTTTTAAAAATTTCCCACCATTTTTGTAAGCATGTCAGCTCTGTGGTAAACACCCTATATCTGGGGAAACAAAGGCCTTGCGGCCCCATTTTGTATAGACTTTTAGTTATTTTTGGACCCTGACTACGTACCTGAAGTATTGACATTTTCTCTTGAATCCCATATACAATGCAAGTAGTCTAATACTTTAACCTGCTGTAATGAAAAAAAAGTTACTGGATTAAATTAATGTACATAAATAACAATGTATAAAAATATTTTACAAAACATTTATCTAAAATAAATTAACATCCCCTATGAATTTAAATTTAGCAATGGCCATCCCAAATAAAAAAAAACTTTTTAATTAAATAAAAAAAACCTATTCTCAAAAAAATGATTTATTTGAATTACATATCGCAATAATTTTTTTTAACTATCGGTTACATAAAATTTAAAATGTCGAGTTTAATAAATTTTGTAAATAAATTGGCCGAATAAAAAAATACAAAAGCAACTATTGTAATGGATTGGTCACTTGAAAGCACGGCCTGTTGTTTAACGAGTTGAACGCTATGCAATGCTGTATTTGTTTGTTAAATATGTTGGAAATAAAATCAATCCGCTTTTAAAAAGCCATAAACGAAAACAAATATGATTTTTATTTTTGTTTTTTAATTTTGTTAATATTTTTACCATATGAAAAATATTAGGTTAGTCTTAGCCACAATTTTTACAAAATTAAAAATTTTAAATATATTTTATTCATAATTTTTCCCTTTAAAAAAATTTTGTATTTGCATTTATTTTTTGTCTTTAAAATAAAATTTTGCATAGCGCAAAAATATCTTAAAGTTGTGACGATTAAACTATTCTTTTGGTATTTTATAGAAAACTTTCTAAAAAAATAATAAAAAAAGATAAAACCCTTGAAATAAAAAATATATATATATATATATATATATATATATATATATATATATATATATATATATATATATATAATATATATATATATATATATATATATATATTGTATATACTTTTTATGTCTCAGTAAGTTTGAACCATATGGAAAATTTTTTTCATTATCAAAACGAAAAATATATTCTTTATAAAAGTTCTGCTTAGGTCTAAAACATAAAATACGACTATCGCTATTAAATTTTTCCAGGCTATACGATTTTTTCCCAAAAATATGTAAGGGAAAAAATCCCTTTTTTTACAATTTTAAAAAAAAATTAATCAATAAAAATATATTTTTGGTAAATTTTTGTAAACAATTTTTTTAATCATCGTTCTTATGCTGCATTGTGTTTCTCTCTGGGTCTCATTGAGCAAGATTACTGTAATAAAATAAAGCAGATAACAAAATAACCTTTATATAATAGTTTGACTACAGCGCATTACCACTTTGCAGTTCAAAGTAATACAATTACACATCCGCGTTTGAGTTTAGTTGTTATTTTTTTTTACAGAAAAATCTTATTTAGTTTGGAAGCCTAACAAAACCCTAGAAAAATAGCCTATATTTAAAAATAATATTTGCATTTATTTTGTTAAATATCTCAAAATTAAAAATCTCTAAAGGTTATTAAATTATCAACAAAATGTTGTAAAACACCCACCAACTTCCACATGCTCGGTCTCAAATCTTGCTACAAAACATAGCTTACTTAAGACGTATTGCAAAATACATTAAGTAAGCTTAGCATAATAGCAGCTATTTTCTTATATATTGATAAAAATGTTTTTCGCTTTTTCTTTGATTAGTCTTTATTTATAAATAAAAATATCCTTTAAACAGATCTTGCCAGTGGTTTCAAATATTAGTCGTTAAAAAAAACTAATTTATATTTAGGTAATACTATCTATATCTCTTTATTAAGGAAACTTTACCTTTAGCTATATATTAACTTCTAAAAGCTATCATATGTGAAACCATAAACGTTTTTCCTGGTTTGCCGAACTTATTAATTGGCTGCAGTAGTTTTTCTTATTTTTCAACTTAATGGAAAAGTTTTAAGAACTGATTTTAGTTTTCACTTTATTAATTTTGACTAAAAAGTTAATTGTTTTGGGATTTGGGCAATAAAAAAATTGAAAGATATATATTTTCTTCATTGTTGATTTAAACGTCGGAGAAGAACATCATACTGATTGTCAAAAATAAAAGCTTATCTGTAATTTGTTGGTGTTAAACAGGCATACCAATATTAAAAAAAAGGGACCTTTTGTAGACCAAAGGGTTTTTTTGGTAGATATTTTTAAATTATTGAAAAGTGTGAAATATTAAAAAAAAATATTTTTTTAAGTAAAATATAAAAAAAAGAATGGAGGATAAGTCACTTCTTAGTTTAAAAATAAATTATAACTTAAACTCTCATGTTGGTCAAATTTTAATAATATAAATTACTTTGCATTAGGAGGTAAAAAAAGTACAAAATAAAATTAAAAAAAAAAAGAAAAACAAACATCGGAAATGTTGCTTAGTTTCATTAAATATATTTATTTTTTTGATTTAGTAAGAGATTAAAGAATGCAGATTTTTAATAAACATGTGTAAATAGTCCGGAGAAATCGGCGCTTAGCCCCGAACCATTCACCTTATTTTTTTTACGATTCTTTTAAAAATTCCTACTGATGATATAAATCATGCTGCCATGGGGCAACTTGGTGCCTATTGTTTATCAAATGGTTTAAACAATTCAAGTTTTATTTTTAACCGAACAAATTTATTTTATATTTTTTATGTTTTACCTATCTTTTTTGATCATAATACCTTAGAAACGAATATGAATAGCAAAAATATCTATCACACCAAAGGGGCATTATAAGCGGGCATTATGATAATCCCTTTTTAATTAATGCCAATATGGAAATTTTATTGCTTACCAATTTTATTTCCCCCACAATAAAGATAAAGTTTATACAAAAAAAAATTTTTTTTCTTTAAAAAATCAAAAATTTAAAATTTATTTAAAATAAAAATTCAATTTTGAATGCCCCGGGAAATTGCTGATCCCACTATAGAATGGTCGGTGTTTTTGTGATGGTACGGTGTTAAACTGCTTTTATAGAAGAAAAACCCATTAAAGTTTTCAATAGTCGATAATTTTAACCTCAATTAACTGATTAATCTTTTTGGCTACTTTTTTTTTGGATAAAATACTTTCTTCTATATACCCTTTCCCAGCTCAACAAGTAAAGTTGACGTGTCGACCAAACAGGGGCCGGGTGCTTCTGCATTATCCAGTTTTAAAAATTTTGCGATCAATGTTGGGATTCCTATGGTACTTTTTCCAATGGGTTTTTGCATCGCCCCCTTTTATAGGAGAAAAAATCTTTTTTATTCAATCTGGTCTTAATGTTGTGTTTTTTTATTAAATTTAAAGCGCCTAAATCTTCTTAATATAAAAAACTTTTTGAAGTTGAAGTTTTAGTTTCTGGTACCTTTAAAACCCAAAGACTGTTCCTCTTCTTAAATTTATCAATGGTCATTTTGACCAACTCATCTCGTCTTAAACCCCCAAAACAACCCTTTACCAAAACTTTTCCCGGATATCATCGACCTTTTAATAAATTTTAATATTTATTCTCCTTCCAAAACTTTAGACTTCTTCGGACGTATCCTTTCGACTTAACTTTAAAAATATGGGGATATTCAAATTCTATTTTTGATAGACCATCAACAATTGGGGTGGAATATTTGGTCCAGAGGGGTTCGGACTGTATTTTTCCGACTAAAAATAAAAAGTTTGTTAAACAATGTATTAAAATAAAATCAATAACTTCCAGTTTGGGGAAATATCCATTAAAACGTTTTCGGTTATTTGAAGAATTGCGTTCGATCTTTCCAAATACCAAATATGCCATACTCCCGATCATACTGTTCCCTTGATTTAATAAAAGATTTTCGCCTTTTATTTTTCTTTTTTTTTTGGAATTTTTTCCATTTGAAATCGTTAAATAAATATGCCAACTGCCCTTTTTTGGGAAACATAAAAGTCAAATTTAAACACCAGTCTCTACTTACGTATACAGGTACAGGTGCAACTTATTTTTATATTGCGAATAAATAATGTAATTAGTCATTGAAAACTCTTTTTGGGTAAAAAATAAAGCATTAGCAACGGGGTTTTCTGGACTATAATCCCATCAGGTCGAAATCTGCCCCCGGGGGGGCCCCCGGCTTTTCGTTAGGATTATAGTCCCAACCCCATACTAAAAACTATTTTTGAAAAAAAATAAAAAAATTTTATGACTTTAAAAAAAGTTAAACTTTTAGATATGAATTTTTTTTGGTTCAAAAATCTCAAATATAGATCTTTTATCCTATAAAAAATATATAAAAAAAAAAAACAAAAAAAAAAAATATTTATTTTTCTTATTTTCAATAGTTAAAAATTTATTTGGTTTTTAATTTTTTAATTGCCCTTCTTTTTGATTGGGTTTTTCCCCCTACAAGTCAAATAAAACTCCCAAAAACTTTTGTAAAATGTATTTCAGGAAAAAAAAAATTGTAGATAATTTAATAAATAATAACTTGCTCTCTTTTAAAAATTTTGATAAAGTTTCGATTTTAAGATAAATTATATCAGAAAGAGGCAAAAACCAAAGGTAGGGGACGCATCAAGGGAAAAAACTTCAAAGGGGTGCTCGATCCCATTTAAGCCCATATCGGCAATTTAAAGTCAATTCTGTATTTGTGACGTAATCCTTTGTGTTTGTTTTTTTTTACAAGGAAAAAAATCTTAATTTTTTAAAAAGTTATACATTAAGTTCTAATAGTAAGTGCATATCCAAAAAAGTTTTAAAATTGATTTTAACAAAAATTAAAAAATAAAACCACCTTCTGGGGAAAATCAAACTGGGGGTCCAAATAACCTATATCTCGGCAAAAAGTAAAAAACGGCATCTTTTAAGTTTATTCGGAATACTTGGACGAATAAATAAAAAAAAATTAAAAAATATTTTTTTAAATCTCAATTAGGGATATTATTAACTATTGTATAAATAATGAAAAAAAAATTTTTTTTTTTTAATTTTTTTTACATATTTTTTATGGGTCAAAATAAAATTTGATTTTTTTAAAATTTTAAAAATGCATATCTCAAAAAATTTCTTTATCTAAAAAAATCCTGGATTCTTTTTTTTTTGTATTTCAAAAAAGAAAAAAATTGTCCGGTTAAAAAATAACAATTCTCTATTTCGGTTTAAACAATATGGCACCTGGTTGCGCCATAGCAACATACATTTATATCATCAGTAGGGCAATTTAAAGAAGATCGTATAAAAAAAATGAGGTGAAATGGTTTTCACTATTCATACACTAATTTCTCCTAGACTATAATAATAATAAACCTTAATATTTAGTAAAAAAACGCATGTGTGGTACTTGCCAGCCTAAGTTACGGATTAAAAAAGAATTAGTTCCCGTTATACTGAGATTGGGCAACCCCGCTACGGACTGACTACCCCATTCACTGCGATGCGACGTTTGCCTGTGATCTTATAGTAATGCCAGCAAAACAACTAACCAAAAAAAAAGGATTATTTTTTTTAAGTCTGCCATATATTTTTGTTATTTTTTGCTATTTATTAAAGATAATACATTTTTTTGATATCTAAATTCACAGAAAAAACGTATCTTATTTTGATTATCATTTTATCGTACCTAATGTATTTAAATATTAATAAAAATCAAAAATATATAAACTAAAATAGGTTTTTGGTTGTATAAAATAATTTTGCCAAGTTGTAGACAGTTGGAGAATTGGATTTAAGAGAGACGCAAGAAATTTTAAATGGGTGAAATCTCAAATTAATACCTTATCTACACAAACAAGGCAACACAATGTATAGGTATTAAGTAACTATAAATTAATTTTTTATCGCTTGTTTATGTTTTAGATTTACAAAGCATCTTTATAGTCTAAGAGCCAGTAAACAGCTAATGAAACATAATTTAAGAAATGTGTTAGTCCGTTACACTTACCGTCCATGAGATCAGGTGTGACAGGTGCTAAAATTTGGCAAATCAAAAAAGTATTTTAAAAAAGCTGCCGTTTAAGTATGTTAAAATATATTATTATATGTACCCAAAAACAAAATGGCACACCATTCCGACGGTTATTCCGTTGTGGTATAACTTTTAGAAATTTGAAAAAAACATTTTTTTGAAAAGTATTTTAAAAATTTGAAATTTACATATGTTATTCTTGACAGTAAAGCATATATTTTTTACGGCAGATGGATCTGCTGGTTGCTTTGACTTGGCAGATAGTGAAATATTTCCTCCCGCGAGTAAAATTGTCATCAGTTTATTCTAAAAAGTTGATATTGACGCATAAAGTGAACACATATGCTTACGAAATATTGATAAATAATATTGTATTTTGTTAACTATTTTACAAAACACAAAACTTTTTGAAAAGTCATTATATTTCAAGCATTTGGAAAAACACTTCTCAAGCACAACCAATAACGTTGGACCAACTTCAGTATGGTTGGATGATGCAAGGAAGCTCCTTTATATTTAATGGTTCGAAGGAAATCAATTGCCATATCTCCTTAGCGATTTAATTAAAAATTCTTCTGGTAATTATATAGCTACAAAAAAATTTAAATATGACCTTCGATCGGTAAATATATTAATTTTCAGAAACCGATAAAGCCGATGACGTCAATCTTTTCCACGATAAAGACAACGATTTAGAAAATGATGACACAGAAATATGAAAAGAAAATAAGAAGATTAAAATTTTTTATTATATTTTACTGTCTGCCAGCTCAAATCAACCGGCAAATCTGTCTGTCGTGAAAAATATATGCTTTTAATACTGCCAAGAATAACATATAAATTTCAGATTTCTTAAAAAACTTTTTTCTTTTTAATTTTGGAAATTTCTACCAGAACGTAATAACCGTCAGAATGGTCCGCCATTTTGTTTTTGGGTACCTATATTAATATATTTTGACATACTAAGACGGCATATACTTATATACTTTTTTAGTTTCTTAAATTTTAGCACCTGTCACACCTTATTGACACTAAACGGCGACTGGGCCTAACTAACTTCCATCTCATGGATAGTAGGTAAAACGGACTACCTGAGGAAATTTGAGGTTTGGTTAAATTATGTGTCATTAGCTGTTTACTGGCTCTTAGACTATTATAGAAAGTTGAGATTTGTAACGTGCAACGATAAAATAGGAATAGATACGATTATCACAGACCTTCATATGGACCCGCAATGGCTATCAGAAGTGCGGTTCAAAAGTTAAGTTACATGGGCAAAAAACCGTTTGGGCGCATTGGCACGAGACATCAGTTTAAAAACTCGTTATGCTTTAGTGGGTGCAGAGCTCACTACCTGATTGGTTCGGATGGGTTTTGTTTACACACTCGTATTTGGCCAGTTAGGTACTTTGTCATTTTGACGTCCTCTTGCTAATATTTTGCAGTGTTTGGCATTTTGACGCGTTTGTTTATGAAGTTTTTAGTACAGTGGATGGGGAGAAAAAAGCTGTTTGACCTCCGGATTTTTTTGTACAGTTTCAATTTTTATGAAAATTTGGAATTAAGTTAAAAGGGTAAAAGCTCCTCTAGATCAGGGGTCTCCAAACTACGGCCCGAGGGTCACATCCGGCCCTCGGACAGATTTTGTCCGGCCCGCGGAGAGCTAGCATACTTGAAAACTCCTTTTAGATAAAAAATAATTTTTATAGCAAATTAAATTTAGTTTACTGAAGTATTCTAATTTTATGTTGAATAATTATTAATATGACATCTACATTGATATGGTCATGGGCTAACTCCGCTAACTCATAACATTCTTGTAGGCTTACTGTTATTGTTTTTGTGATAAGTTGGATAAAGAAACACAGAATTGTAATGAGTAAAGACATGTATAATATGCAGAAAATTTAACTTCAGTATATAATAACTAACAAATTATTGAAATGAATCCAACTAACATTTTATAAATTTTAAATAATCACATAACTTATAACAAACATAATGACATATGAAATACTAATGAGATTTATGTAGTTGAGATTTTCCACTGACAATAGTTTGTAGTTGTGGACTAATTTTACTTGTACCAATTATTAAAAGAGATTTAAGATGCTCATCAGTTAATTTCGATCTGTAAACATTTTTTGTGTACTTCATTTTGGAGAAGGTTTTCTCACACAAATAAGTAGGACCAAAAACAGAAAACAGACCACGAGCAAATTTATGCAAATTATCAAATTGTGTCAGTGGAAGACTCTTATAAAATTCCAACAAAGATGAGTTTTGATATTTGTTCTTAATTATATCACTGCATTGTAGATCAATCATTTCCATTTGAAGTTCCGGGGCTAGGGTTTCAATGTCAGTATCAAAAGGATTCTGAAAAATCTTAATTTGATTCGCAATGGCATCAAAGTCCGAGAAACGAGTATCAAAATTTATCTTCAAAGCACTCAAAGTTTCGATTGCAAAATCGATAGGAAACTCAGTCTCAGTAGTGTGGCTGAATATTTCACTTGTTTTAAAATGTGAAAAACATTTACTTCGTAGTTGTGATTGAAACAGTCTCAATTTCTTCCGGAATGATTTGATATTAGTGTATAAATCAGGAAGATGCTGGTTTTCTCCTTGCAATCCCAAATTCAGTTCGTTCACATGTTTTGTCAAATCAACATAGAATGCTAACTTCCAAGCCATGCGTTGTTTTGTAATTCAGTAAGAGGGGATGCTTTTCATTCAAAAAAATTTCGATCACTGCTCGAAGTTCAAAAAGCGCTGAAGGACTTTCCCACAACTAAGCCAGCGTACGGCAGTATGATAAGGTAAGTCAGTTTCTCCAATCTCTTCAATAAATTGTCGGAATTGTCGGTGATTCAGCCCAAAAGATCTGATAAAATTAACAGTTGATATGACTGGTTTCAGAACGTCAGACATATCCAAACATTTTCCGCACAAAGACTGTTGATGAATGATACAATGTAAGACTAATGGTTTTGAACCACCGTCATTTTCTACAGCCTTTGACACAAGAGCCACCACTCCTTTATCTTTCCCACTCATGTTTTTGCCTCCATCAGTTGTAATACATTTCAAGTTTTTCCATCGAAGGTTCTTTTGATTAATGGCCATTTCAACTCCTTTAAAAATATCTGTACCAGTAGTTGTGCCATGAATACTATACATATCAAGAAGTTCTTCGTGCACTTCATAGCTTTTATCTACTCCTCGAATATAAATCAACACCTGAGCAGTATCTGACACATCCGTTGACTCATCCAAGGCCAAAGAAAACCACTCAAAATGTCCATTTTTGTCGAACAGTTGAGAGGATATATTTTCAGCGATGTTTTCTACCCTTCGAGCCACAGTGTTTGCTGACATACTGACAGTTTTTAATAAATTTACCTTTTCATTTCTGGCTACTGCAATTATGCATTCTTTGATCATTTCTCCATCGGTGAATGGTTTTCCACGTTTTGCAATTTCAAGAGCCACACGAAAGCTGGCACGAGTTGCAGCCTCTTGTTCAGTTTTGAGTTTTGTAAATGAAGATTGCTGCGATTTCAATCCGCGCTGCATAGCTTCGAATTTTTCTGTCCGCAAACTTCCTGTATATTTTGAGTAATTTTGAAAATGTTTTGTTTATAATGACGTTTAATGTTATATTCTTTGAGAACGGCTATGTTTCATTGCAAATCAAACATAGCGCCTTGTTACTGGATTCAATTACGAAATACTGAATGTTCCACTGATCTTTGAATTTTCTGCATTCACTATCAATTTTTCGCTTCTTTTCCATACTACTAATTCACACACAAAAGCAACAATTCAAATCAAAATACTGTTATAAAGATGTTTTAAACTTAAACACGCACAAACACGTTTTAAGGAGGTATGCAATATTTTATTTAACAACAGTGTCATAGGAACTGACTTGTGGTTGCGCCACTAGCCTTATTATATATTCCAATTACTGCCATCTAGAAGTGAGTGGAAGACACCAGAACTTTCTCGAACGAACGAGATTATTCTGTACGTGCTATTAGCGCCATCTATTAGCGATAGAAGGTACTACCTATTTCCGCTTGTGTCCACCAGATGTCGTGTCACGTTACTCCTCATGGCTCGTACTCTACGACTAATCAAGAAATTACAGATAATGACAGGAAAATTAATAATATGCAGTGTTGCCGTTTTGCGGACTTTAGTCCGATTTGCAGTCTTTTTTAAACGTTGTGTACTTTTTCGGACTTTTTTTTTCATCAGTGGACTATTTCACTTCTTACCACCGGCAACAATGATAATATGGTTTTGGCCCTCGGAACTTACTGGAGTAATCAGTATGGCCCTAAGGCTGGAAAGTTTGGAGACCCCTGCTCTGGATCAAAGTTTATATATGCTTAGGGTATGCTTTTTATTTTTAGAGGGTAAAAACCACCCCTTATGCTAAAAAAATGAAAAATTATAGAAATAGACCTTATGTAAACTAAAATCATAGCTATATATGTTGAATGAATCTATTTTGATGATGTGAGTTATATCTAACATTATATTTTAACTTTTCAACCCTTAAAAATCACCCTTAACAACAAAATTTAAAAAAAAATGTTTTTTTCATTTTAAAATTATTTAATAACGCTTTTATTGTAGTAAACAAATATTTTAACAGATTACGGTATAATAAATATTTAACTAGCATAACTCAACCTTTAAATAACCAAAGATTACCAAAAAAAAATTGACAAATTAAAACGATTTCATGATAAATAATTATAGTCCCGGAAATGAAGCTAAAAATTGCAAAACCTCGCAATTTTTATGTCCTGCATCGATTTGTATAAACATGTGGAATTAGGCGCTTCTAACCCTCTTCTTTAAATTTTATTTTATTGTGATGTGCGCTGCTTGGTTTTTAAGGGTGAAAACTGCCCCTAATTGTCAAAACTTATAAAATAATATTTTGAACCTTAAGATGGGTAAAATTTGATTTGGATTAGTTGATTAATGATTGTTTTATGCTTTAGAATACAATTTAAAATATTTCAACCCTTATAATCAACCCTTGTTAGAGCTTAAAAAGAAATATTAACCCTAAAAAAATTATTAATTTTCCATAGTGATTTAATTTTAGAAAGCTGTTGCTTAAAATGTGTACTAATTTTATTTCGCACTTTTTGACCCTTATAAATCAACCCCTATTATAGCTTAATTAAAAAAAAGATTTATCCCCAAAAAATTAATAGCTTGATAGATTTAATAATTAAAAATATTACTGCCTGAAATATTACCAATTTCATTCTTTTGCAAATTTTCAATCCTTAAAAACCACCCTTTACAACATTGCAATTCTTATAAACCAATATAACAGATATAAAAAGGAAAATAAAGTAGAATTGCATACAAAAATTATACCGGTAAACGTATAAAGTATACCGGTTTTATAGAATATTATGCTCCGAAGTGGGCTGTTCGACTTTTTCGAAAAAAAAAGTTAATTGGTTTTTTAAACATAGCTCCTTTAGTTTTAATGATAGAAAGTTTGTTTAAAATAATTTTTGTAGAGTTTTTTAAGAGCTACAATGTTATGTAAATTAAATCCTTTTAAATCACTTAGTTTTAAAATGGGATGAGTTTAAAGGGCTAGAATAAGGTGGTGCTCGCTCGTAAATAGAGGCTTTAAACGGCCATATCTGGTCAAATATTTATTGTACAGAAAAATATATGTAATGAAAAGTCTTTTTTATCAAAAATGCTATAATTCGGTAAACTAGCATTTTTTTCGTATCTCCAGTATTGTTGGAGTTATTTTGAAGAAAATGGCTATTTTTACGAAATTGCGGAAAATCGTTTTTCACTTTAAGCTCCAATTTTTCTAAAATTAAGCATTTTAATTCGGTTAAACTTCTAAAATGTATTAATAATACATATATAAAAAGATTGCAGAAGGGTACAGTTCTATTTTAATTAGGAGGGGAATTAGGGGGCTGTTTTTAATGATCTTTTCGTAGAAAAAAAGTAGGGACCGACCTTATTTTTATCATAACTCGCTTAATTGTCATGCTAAAAACTCTTTTTTATTTTTAAAAGAAAGGTTTTATTATATACTTTAAAAAAGACCTTATATGTTTTCCTTGAAAAATGCAAACTTTTTCTGCTATTTGACTTTGAATCTTTCAAATTTAACATTTGACGAACAAAAGCTAACCATTAACAAGCCGTAGCTCGGTCTGTATTGGTTGTAGAGAAATTATAAAAAAAACTTTTTTTCTAGTTTTTTTTTATAAGCTAGAATTTTGCTTTCCACAGTTTTTTTGATAAAATGCATTTTTTTTTTGGAGTTATTCGTGAAAACCCATTAAAAACGTCGATTTTTTCGCCGAAAAATTTTTACTTTCAATTGCGAATTACTCGAAAAATATTAGTTTTACGAAAAAAATGTAAGGAACATTTTTTACTTAAAATTACTTTCTTTACTGATTTCTGTAGTAAAAATGTAATAAAAAATTTTCACCCCCAAGATGGGGTGGCAACCAACCCCAGGATAAAAGGACACCTCGGCATGATATAAACTTTGATTCTTGGGTTATTCCCTACCCTCTGAGAAAATTTCAGGTAAATTAATGAGGGACAAAAAAATTCCTAGCCAAAATGCCTCATCTACTGAGCTATTTAATGTATTAAGTAATCTATTTTAATGTTTTGTGATATATTTCTGGTTAGTTCTAGTAACTGGCACTTAGTGCCAGTTACTAGAACTAACGTTAGTGGTAACATTTGTACATTCTTTAGTTTATAAACAATTTAAAAACCATCTTCTGGTGATTCAAGTGCGCTTGGAATTGTAGAAACACTACGACTAATAAATGCTATTTTCAAAATTAAGGTAAAATACCCGGAATCGCCTATTTAATGTAAGTATTTACTTATTTTACTTTGCACTATTATTAATTTTAAGAAATTTATAATTAGGTTTTTAGAGTACCAAATGTAGAATATCTTAACAGATATCTAGGTTTTTTTTTGTTAAATTAAACGGTTAGATTGTGGTCCCCAAACTTTTTCTATGGCGCCCCCTTTTTGAAATTAAGAAATGGTCGCGCCCCCCACTTCCCCTGACTATACGGAAACATTTTTTTACTAAAAAAGAGGCATTTATTTACAAACATAACATTTAAACACTAATTTAATCTAATGCGAAGTATGGTGCTGCATTTTCTTAACAAGGTCGGAAATTCTTGGTTATATCTTTGAAAGCTAGCACCAGCCACATCAAGTCGGCTCCGTTTTTTGTTTTAATTTCTATTTTAATTTCTATTAAAATAGCAAATTCTCGTCTACATAAGTAGGTTGTCGAGAATGGTATGTAAAATTTTAAAGTCAATTCCCCGATTAAAGGATAGATGGGAAGATATTTTATTCAAAATGTAAGATTCACCAAATTTTCAAAGTCATTTTTCGCCACTGAATCGTGTTTTCAGTCGACTGCTAGTTCTTGCATTCTTCTAAAAGGATTTTTATATTAAAATTAAATGGATTTTATACAAATTTATATTCGTCGTTGTCATGTAAATTAGGAAAATATTGTTGAAATTCATCGAAGAGACTTTCTAGATGAGATATAATATATGTTGTAATCTCTTCGCTTTTAGCAGTGTCGTAACTATTCTCCACTAATGAAGCCAATTTCGGATGGGAGAAAAAAATTGTGTTTGAGCTTGTAGTTTCCATGTATAAATCTTCTTCTTTATTATACTGATTTTTTTGTTATTTTAAAGATAAAAATTTGTATTTATTTTTTTAAACTCTCGCGCCCCCTTAATGTTGCTATGCGCCTCCCCGGGGGGACCCTCCCCCCCCAGTTTGGGAACCACTGAGTTAGAATATAAGACTTTCTAATACTTCCATACACAGTTGTGATTTTTTTGATAAATTTTAAATTGTGATGTTATTATTGTGGTTTTATTAAACTAAAGTGGTTGTGTATTTTATTAAAAAAAAGAGTACAAAAAATCTACTTGTTTATTCACTATTATTTTTAGATTCTTAGTCTTGCAGCAAGACCAAGACCGAGAAGTGCAATACTACGCAAGACCAAGACCGACCTGCAAGACTCTTGCACTTCTGCGACTTTTTTTTTAATATTATAAAATTTAATTTTTATATTCAATAGGATATTCCATAAAGGATTGACAAAAAATGTGTTACGGACTGCCAAAAAAGGTGATTATTTAGTGAAAAACAAGATTCTTTAATAAAATAATAAAATCAATCACTTTGTTTTTTATATAGTTCTCTAACAACGATACCGAGTAAATTCAATAACATGTTTTAAAAATGAGATGGTGAGATGGTGACCTAATGGTCTGACAAAGCTCAATATCTCCGAAACCGTTTACGACAGAGAAAAACTAAGGGTACAAAAGTTATAAAAGCTGAAAACAGGGTTAAACAAAAATTTTCAAAATGCAGAAATACATTATTTGTGTTCGACACTGTAAGTAGTGGCACCATTAGATTGCTCCTTAAAACTAAGATATAAATATGAAAGTGGTGGATTAAAAAAAAATAGATTGGTCACGTCATATATAAATACAATTTTTATAAATGGATTTTATAAAAAGTAAGTAGCAGTGGATTCTTTAGAAAATTCTGGAATAGAAAATAATTTTACAATTCAGGCACTTTTTTACCTAATTTTTGTATGTTCAGTTCTTTACTTTTCGGATATATGGAGCTTTTTCATACTATTGAGCCACCTTGTATATGCAATTTGAAAAAAAAGTTCTTATTGCATGGTAAAAATGACACACCTAAAATGTGCACTACCATGACTTTCGTAATCAAATAAATTCAGACCTTTTTCTTAATTAATTTGAATATCAGATTAAATTTGTTGCTTAGTTTAGTAGGCGTTTTTTATTAATTCTTTTAAAAATTATAATAGTCTATACCGGAGATCTAATGATACTGTAAAAAAAAAAATCAAATTTATTTCAAATCTTGTTTAATTTGGTTGGTTGCCTTCTTTGTTATTTTTGACCAGTAATTTATTAACTCCAATGCTAATTTAGACCACGGTAATGTCCAAGTATTTTTTTACTGTATTAAAATATTTAGCTTTAATAACTAAAGCATACGTAGCCGTACTTAATATAACAAAAACATTTTCTTTCCTCGTTGTGTAAGGACGGCTTTATATTTCCCTGGTTTAGTAAATCCCTAATGTACGTCTGCTTTATTCTCAGTGCCGGATTAATTTTGTGTTACTTTTGGCTTTCATTGTGATTTAAATTTAAGACCAAAGGCAATAGAATATTCGTATCTGGCCTAAGACCGTAGGATGCCTTTTTACCAGGACCTTAATGATTAACAACAAACGCGACCGAATTCGCTTTATGCTGTTTATTAATACTGGAGGATTTGGTTAAAGTAAACGAAACAGACTTAATCGAAAAGCCAAATCTTTCTTCGTTTTTCTTTATCCTGCTTCTTTGTTTAGATAGGATAATTAAAATTTTCCTGCTGTTTCTATCTGAAAAATCAATACGCTTTTAAGCAAGCTATAATTATCAACTATAATACATTTTTAAAATAAATATATCTCTCTGAATAATGTGTTACGGTCTCTTTTATATTAGTCCAGTTCTTTTTTTCTGATAAAGAAAAACGTACGTTCAAAACGTTAAGTTAACTTGAACGTATATATCCTCCATTGCCGAGAACCTCAAGGAAAAGTATAAAGATCAATTTATTAAAGATTAATAGTCAATCGTTTTATAAAATAAAAAACGTATGTACCGTTTTTAATCTGATTAAAAAATATCTTTTAGAGATAAACTTTTGGTAAACAACCTACAAGCACCAATATAAAAAATAAACATTTAAAAAACACAATGTTCTTGCCTTCTTTTACTCAGAAAAAAATTAAATACAAAAACTTTTTCCCCATTAAAGTAAATTTTTATTTAAATTAAGCTGAAAATTTAAATAATTAAAAAAACTATTAGTAGAATATTTTTACACATTCTTCTCTTATTTGTTATTCTCTCTATGAGTTTAGTGTCACATGTAGCAATTACACTAAAATGCAAATAAATGCGCTTACTATAAATACATATTATCCAAAATTGAGGTGCATCAATCGACATGTAGCATGGTGCAAACAAAAGTTTGAAACCCGCACTTTTATGAATTAAGTGGCCCATTTACGAAGTCACAATGGCGGAGCCTATATGGTGGCTTAAGGGCAAAAATATTTTGTTTGGTTAATTAAATTTTTGCATTGTTAGTCTGCAGTAACTAATTAGGATTAGCTTAGCATAGACGGAACTTTTATTTTTGAGACTCCTTAATAACAATATCCCTAACAATTATACTCATTACTTCAGAAATCTGAATTACTTTGTTTTATAAGGTAAGAAACAAAAGATTGATGGACAAATTACCACACACAGAGCAATAAAGATTATACACGGTGTATCAAACATTTTGCAATTTTTTCCCCATTTTAAATGTTTTCTTGGTTTGGTTTACTTTTTCAGTAGCTTTTACATGGAAAAAAAAATTAAAAAAGTAAAAATTGAACAAAAACTTTATTTAAGACATCCTGTTTATCCGATTTTTACATTTTCAGATTATATTTCAAAAAGTAATAGGCTGTGCACAAGAACGCTTTGGTTTTTTACTAACAGTGACCCGTGCTTTTACAATATGTTTTTTTGAAAATTTAAATTGTTACTTTTTTCTGAAGTAGAATCAAAACTGTAAAAATCAGATAAACAGAATGTATTTAACAAAGTTTTTTCAGTTTTTATGTGTTTAATTTTTTAAACAGATTTTTTGAATTCTTCATACAAACATTACCAAAAGAGCAACAATAAAGCAATAAAATATTTAAAGAAGGTAGAAAAAAATTACGAAATATTTCTTTTTGAGACACAATGTAAAATCAGGAAACAGGACTCTTTATATTTTGCTTTAGATTATTTTGTCAATTTGAGAATATTTTTTTCCAAATTTTCGAAACTATAAAATCTCTTAAAAATGTATAATAGGTTGCGATAGAACGGATAACTGGCGCATGGAAACAATAAAGTACAATACTTGCGGAATCACATGTCAAAAAAAAAACTGCCCTGAAATCTCCTGAATTGATTTTTTTCTAAAATTAATTTGCCCAGTTGTCCTGTTTATTTTGTCTTGCAATTTAGTTCTGACAAAGTTAAATCTTCAATTAAAAAAAAAAAATAAAACACTACATTTTGTTCGTGTTAGTCCTGACAAATGTCAAAGAAAAAATATTTATTTACTTACTATATATACAACTGATATTGTATTCGGCCAAATTAATATTTTTTTTCTTTCACAGTGATAATATACTCACAAATGGGAATAAACAAACAAAATATCAAAAATACTGCTACATAAAAGAGTGGAAAATATTAAGGACCTTCGGCTAGTACCGATTGGTGTCAATTGCATTAAGTACGTTTGGCAACAATGCTTGGCTGGAATAGAGCCGTATGATTTATCAATGTCAATGTCAAAACCATTAAAATGAGCCTGACTAAAAGTATGTTTATTAAAATTTTACAGAAAAAATATTTTTAATATTTTAAAACATTTCACCAATGTTTGCCGATTTTTCTTTTATATCAGATTAATCTTTTATAAACAGAAAGAATTTTTATTTAAAAAAGTTGTTTCATAACGTTATTTTGTTAGGAAAACATTAAATTCAAAATATTAATTATGTTCAAGAACAGCTATGGATGAATACGGGTTAAATTAAATCCACTTGAATGGGCTTGGAAGTTTACGAAAAATGGCTAGCTGCCTATTTCTACTAGCCAATCAGATAGCTTGTTTAAAAGACTGTCAAGCAACCTTAGTCTAGTCGAGAAGTGTGTTTACTGCGAAAAATAGTTAGAAGGCTTCGAAAAATATGAGCAACAGCTCATTCGACGTGGAATACAAATCTGAGAAAGTTTTGAGGATTTTTTCCGCCAATAAAAATTGCAATTGTTAATGCTGAAAATGGGCCTCCGTGCGACATTTTTGGTTGTGCGCTCGGCGTCAAAACCGAGTACGTCCCACCAAATATTTTTTTTAGGGTAATTAAATAATATTTAAACATTTTTAAAAAGTATGGTGTCTTTAAAACACTACAAAAAATTTATTCCAATTAAAAATTTAACTTAACTTAAAGTTATTTTCTTAACAAGACAGACAATTGTTAATTAAATAAATTGTTTTAAACTTTCTTTTTCATTGTACATTAAAAAAAAGTTTTAATAATTGTCGTATAAATTTGTCGCATCATGAAGCTCTTTTTATGTACATACTTAAGAAGATCACGTCATAAAAGTTTTTAAAAAATTAATGTTTTTTTATAATAAATTTATAACTTTGAAAATTTTACTCTGATTTTTTATTTTGTGTCAAAGCTCTAAAATTATTATAAACCAAGAAATATTTTTTTTTAACTTTTATGGCCCTATCTTGTTAGGTATGTATATAAGAACTGTTTTACAAAGCAAAAAGGACGAAAGTTTGAAACAATTTTGGTAATTTACAATTGTCCAACTAATAAACTAATTTTAGGTTAAATTTTTAACGGGAATAAATTTTTTAAAGTGTTCTGAATACACCATTATTTTTATTTTTTTTTTAAATTAATATTTAATACCCTAAGAAATATTAACTTAAAATTATAAATAAAGGAGATAGAACTCCCGGAGTCTGGATTTTTTTGGAAATTTCTTTCTCTTTAAGGATCTTGTTTGTAATTTTTGCTATCCCTTATGGATTTTGAGTCATCATCAAAAATCGAAATGGCTTTTTTTATTTCGTTAATAACAACTGCAATTTGTATTGGCAGAAAAAATCCTCAAAACGCCTTTCTCAAATTTGCTTTTCACATCGAATAAGCTATCGCTAATATTTTTCAAAACCTTCCAACTATTTTTTGCAGGAAACACACTCCTTGACTAGACTAACTGTGGGAGTAGGAAATTTGGTGTAAAATGTTACACTTTGCATAATCAACTACAATAATAGTTATCACTAACTAAAATTGTCTTTGGTATTAGTAAATCGCGATTTTAAAATATCTGATAAGGACATAAATAACGATATAGATCATGAAATTAATATTGGTCTTGATGTCCAATAGTTTTTAAGTAATTGTAATGAAATATAGGTAATCATTGATATATTTAATAAAAAAAAACATTGTTATGGTATAACTTAATCACCTTTTAATATTAAAATAACTTCATTAAATAAGATAAATATATTTTTTATTATAAAAAGTAAAAACATCACATTTCCATAAATGTGAATAAAAATACTTTTACCAAGGCTAATTTTTAAAGTTTTTATGTCAGATTTTTTTGTGGAGCAATGCTTTTACCCATCTGGCCCCAGAGCTCTGTATTTTTTTTTGTATTTAGGCACCCAGAAACATAATTGGTAATAAAATTGCTTTTAAGAATTTTCTTTCTTATTCGAAGTGATAGTAAATAGCTAATTTGTATAGGTTTTTTAAAAATTGTAACCAAAATTTTAAATTGTTTGTGGCTTAGAAATTTTAGTCATAATTTATACAATAAGTGCAATATGTTCATAATAAAACATTATCATAAATTTAATAGTTTACATTTAGAGTGTGAAATGTGGTTTTAACATTGTCGTGTAATACAATTTAATATAAAGTTTGCCAAGGGTAACCAAAGGGTAACATATGCAATATGACAAATAAATTATGAAATGACAAATAGTTTACATATTGAATGATGTTTTTGTTTTGGTAAAGCTATTTCATTAAATTATCCTTTTGTATAAAGATTAAAAAAGAAGACTTTGAATATGAAATCTTGGGAAATTAAATTTAAACAAAATAATTGTAAATTTAATTAAAAACAGTGTTAAAAAATAAAGAATGGTATTGGTTGCTTTTATGTAAAATAACAAAGGATAAACACTACATATACAAGTAATTCTAAAGTAAAAGCTTTGTAGAACAGAAGTCTTAGATCTGACCCTACGCTCACGGAGCATAGAGGATGACTGCAGAAACTGGAAAGTCTCGAATGAACCCTCACTCTCGGATGACAAGCACATACTCTTTGACCTCACGTCTGAGAGAGAAAAGGAGAAAGTGTTTAGGAATCCGAGACACACGAACTGGGAGGAATATCGAGATAAACTTAAGACGCAGATGGCGACCTTCCCGACGAGGTACGTAACAGCTAGGCAAATTGAGATCGCAGTGAGACATATGGAGAAAGCTATTATAGCCCCCTACCATGAGTCCTGCCCAGCGACCACTGCAAAGCAAAGAAAAAAACCATGGTGGAACCAGAAACTCGCTAAGATGAGGCAACTAACTAGGAAGAGGCTTAACAAGGCCAAGAAAACCAAAACTCCAGAGGATGAGGAACTCTATCACGAGTCTCTCAGAACATACAAGAAGGAAATCGCTTTATCGAAACAGGAAACCTGAAAGACTTTCTGAGGAAGCATAGAGACATCCAAAGACACATTTAGACTGCTAAAGGTTCTGAAGTCGGACCCAGAATCAAAACTGGGAACACTCAGAAAAGAGAATGGTACATATACAGAAAACTTTGGAGGGACAGCTGAAGTCCTTCTGAAAGCAGACTTCCCTGGGTGTCACATAACAGGAAGGAACTATGAAGCCATAACTGGAGAACACAGGCTGGAAGGAGAAAAATGGTGGAAGCTGGCAGCAGAGATCCTCAATGTCAGGAGGATGGATTGGGCGGTGGGATCGTTTGGGCCATTCAAGGCGGCGGGGCCGGATGGAATATTCCCGACACTACTGCAGAAGGCTCTGGACATTCTCACTCTGCCCATGTTGAAGGTCATGAGGGCTTCCATGGCTCTGGGGTATATCCCCAAGAGCTGGAAGAGGAACAGACTGGCCTTCATACCAAAACCTGGCAGGACGGACTACTGCGACAGTAAAACGTTTAGACCCATAAGTCTCACATCGTTCTTTTTAAAGACGATGGAGAGAATGATAGATGGGCATATAAAAGTTAAATATCTAAAGGAAACCCCACTCAGCAAGAGACAATTCGCATACACGGTAGGAAGCAGCACTACAGCTGCATTACATGAGCTTGTTGGAAACTTGGAAAAATGTCGAGATACGAAAGACTACGCTCTAGTGGCCTTTCTAGACATAGAAGGAGCATTTAATAATACCACGACAGTGGCAATATGTAATGCACTTGAGAAGCAAGGCATCGACAAGACTATCATACGATGGATCCGTCTGATGCTAACTGATAGGAATGTCATCCTGGAGGTTGGAGATACCACAACTGAGGCTACAGTCAGCAGAGGATGCCCTCAGGGGGGCGTCTTATCTCCACTCCTATGGAACCTAGTCATGAATGGACTACTGGAGAAAATCAGTAGGAGAGGTACACATATACAAGCCTTTGCAGATGATGTGGCCATTATGGTCAAAGGTAAACATGCAAACACGATAGTGGATATTATGGAAAGAGAGCTGGCAATAGTGGCAAAATGGTGTCAGGAAAACGGACTGACAGCCAATCCATCAAAAACAGAGCTCGTATTATTTACTAGAAGGAGAAAACACACCGGACTTAGGAAAGTGAAGTTCGGTGAGAGAGAACTAGAATACTCCAGTACAGCCAAGTATCTTGGAGTGATACTAGACGACAAGCTGAACTTGAGAGCACATCTTGAAATGGTAGCGAAGAAGGCCACAGGATCGCTATGGCTCTGTAGAAGAGTCGTAGGACGGGACGGGGGACTTTCTCCTAAGGTCATGAAATGGATATACGAAGCAGTCATCAGGCCACGGATACTGTATGCCTCAGTGATTTGGTGGCAACGCACGGAACTTAAGACGGCACAGATAATGCTGAAACACATACAAAGAATGGCAATGAGAGGAATAACTGGGGCAGCATCCACTACTCCGACGGAATCGCTGGAGATTATTACGGGGCTCCCACCTCTCCATATAATGATTAAGGCCTCAGCAAGGGCAGAGGCACTAAGACTGGAGTGTGGAGGACGGTGGAGGACCAGAGGGGGCACTGTGACATCATGGGCCAAGTGAGAACTGTGGCTCTTTCGATGAAGCAGGATAGCATCCCCCCAGTAATCCACTTAGACTTCATGCACAAGGTGGACATGGCATCGGCAGATGACTGGGCTCACAAACGCTGTGGGACACCAAGCGAAGGAACAGTTATCTACACAGATGGCTCGAGGAAAGGAGGCCGCACAGGCTTCGGTTTCTATGTAGAAAGGACGAACTAAAAGTTCTATGGAACAATGGGAAAATATGCAACCGTATTTCAGGCGGAAGTTATGGCAATAGCCAAAGCCATAGAATACTGCCTTAAAAGAAGATACAGGGAAAAAATTACTATATGTACGGACAGTAAGGCAGCGATCGGGGCGCTAACAAATACAGTGCACAGATCAGAACTTACAAATAGATGTCGGGAAGCAATTAGTGAACTAACGAAAACCGCCAGAGTAACCCTGCAATGGGTCCCTGGACACAAAGGGATCCCGGGGAATGAAATGGCGGACAAACTCGCCAATTTGGGAGCTGAGGACAATGGACCTGAATATACCGTGGGAATCTCTTACAACACGGATATGACAGAGATAGCAACATGGATAGAGAAACGGTTTAATGAGAACTGGAAAAAGACAAAAGCCAGACAATCAAAGGCTATTATTGGGAAAGAACTATGGAAGGACCTACCGATGAACATAAAGGACTTCAATAGGGTGCAAATGAGAAACCTGACAGGCATACTGATAGGGCATTGTAGAAACAGACACTATCTCAACAAGATAGGAAAAAGCGAGACAAGTACATGTAGATGGTGTGGAGAGGGAAGAGAGGTCGCCATACATGTACTTAGAGATTGCCCAGCACTAGGGAACATCAGGGGGAAATGTCTAGGTACGGCATGGCTGGACCTAAATGACATAAGATTCCTACCACTAACGGGACTCGCATCACTAGTGAGGAAATTGGGGCTCTAGTAAGCAAAACGACAGCACCATATCAGTGTAAAAGGAATGCATACGTAAGGGACAGTACAGGGTGACGGAACCTGTGTATGCTTAAGGGTTGGTGTAGAGCATAATGGGCTTAGGCCTCAGTGCTCAGGGCCCCAGCGAGGGAACTCACCATGCTACAATAGATAGATAGATAGAAAAGCTTTGTATTATTTAACTAAATATTTATTATCATTTACTGTGAGGAGGAAAAAAAATATAATAATAACATTGTAGTAATATTTGCTTTTATGTCTGTTTTATTTATTACAGGGTTTTCGTGTTTTTTAATAAAAAAAAAACATTTTTAAAAATTATCTTTTTTTCTAATTTTAATATGCTTTGTTTTATTTGTATCTTTCGTTAGGGCAGTTTTGGTTTCCTCGTTTATTTATGTCTATTTAAGATATTTTTTTAGGATATTGTGTGCTTTGGCCAATATAAACACAAAGACAACCGTTGCATGGTATTTCGTAAGTAGTTTCGGTTTTTGAATATTTCGGAGTTGAAGTTTTAAGTGCGATAAAAAAACTTTTTTTTTAAGGATCTTGTGCTTTCATGACAAACAGCAATATTATATTTTCTTAAGGTTGTTTGCATTATGATATTTCCTAGAAATATTAAGAGCTTTTATCCAGATACCCTTTAAACCCAATAACGTTTGTAAGATAATATATAACATTTTTAGAAAAGGTATGCCCATAGACCAATAATCGAATATATTAATTATAATTGTGCCAGCTGCTATCACTTATACACTGAAATATTGCTTTATATTTTTTTATTTTTCGTTTATTAAAAAATATATGGTATTTTCATGCCTTATAAATAAAATTAACCTTTAAAAGTAGTTAACTATTTCACTTAAAACATGCTATTCTATAGTAACAGTGTTAAAAAAGTATATGATATTAAACAGTATTAGTATTAGTCAGTTAAATATTATAATAACATTACTTAAAAAATTTAAGCTAGATTACCTAAAAACATTTTTATAGAAAATTAAGAATAGAAAATTGTTTGTTTGGTTCCTGTTTACCTAGAAGTTCGTAAAATTGTCTTTTTACTTTTACACCTCTATAATATGCCTCTGGTAAGCTTTATGTCGCAAAAAACAGCCTAATTTATGAAATGGTTTTCGGTGCAGCTATTAAAATACAACATAATTTACCCATTTCATTAATATTCATCTGAATAGGGTCGCAATAAGTATCATACACTAAAATGTAACAATAAGATTGGTTAGTATATGTTTTTTAAAAATAGTTACAATGTAAACTAAGTATTTATTCACATATATTTACCACCTATTCATTACCAAAATATCACAGAGTGTCTTAATCTTTATTTGCATTGTACACATCGTATCTTTCTAAATTATAGTAATATCCTGTCGTGCGAAGGTGTTTTGGAAAATTAGGACACCAGAGAAATTTAATTTAGAATCTATCTAATATTAATCACGCTTTGCATGAAAATTAGAACAAAGCACCATATCCTGATGCCACAACAAACCATTTTCCATTTTGCAAAATAGAGTATATTTGAGATTACAGGTGCGTAACAGACCTGAAAAAAATACTGAAATAGTAGGTTAATAAGGTAAAAAAAGAACATTATAAAAAAATAATACACTGTGTTAAAAGAAATAAGGCACGCTAATAATAGTTTAGTGGGTTAACAAAAATGTATAGAATTAAACTAAAAGACGCTACTGGAAATAAAAACAATGCGACGTATTAAAAAAAGGAAAAATATGTAACTTGCTCTTAAACCTGTGGAATATAGGAAAATAAAAGAGGAATAGGGAACAAATACGTAGATTCGTTATAATTTTTGTTTTTTTTTATCTTGGGACAGTCCACGAAGGCTGATGCCTAAGTACTAACGTACCATGGGTGCATAAATATGAAAAAATTACAGAGCAAGTTAAAATTTAGGCTTGCATTATTGACAAAGGGATAAATTTGTCATATATAAAATGTATGTAAAGCAAATTTTTGTAGTTGTGCTGCTTTATAAAGGAGAAATCTGGCGTCAAAACCTTCAAAATAAAATAATTTTCAATAAAATATAACAAAAATATGTATGTTTCTTTTTTGATATTTACAACTTTTCAATAATTATTGCTCATTTTTCTTTTATATGAGATTATTTTTATTTTTTAGATATTAAGATATAATTTTTATTTAAAAAAGATTGTTTTATAACATGATTTGTAAAACATAGTTTAATAATAATTCTTTTCAGCAACAGAAAAACAAATAAATTAGATACACTTAAATGATGTTGGAATTCTACGAAAAAAGGCTTAGGGCCTAATCCTACTAACCAGCCTGAAGATATTTAAAAAACTGTAACGCAAAGTGTGCGTGCAGGTAATTTGGTCTTTTTATAATATTTAAAAAAGGACATTTATTTATAGAGATAGATCGCTAAAAAAAACTTGCCAATTGAAAAAAGAGTGGGACAATATTGAAAAAGAAACAAAAGGTGGTTCCCAAGATTTCATCAACTTATAAAAAACACAACAACTAAAATTTTTAAAACTTTGTTTTTTATTGTCAAATATATTTTACTCAATATTGGTGTCAAGACAAGAAAAATAACAAACTTAATATCCCATTATAATTACAAAATGAAACTAGGCCTCTTTTTGTTGTTACAAGCTTAAGCGATTTTGCTTCTTTTCGCTAGAAGTTAAAATCAAAAACATATTTAAATAATTTACCACCCGCTTAATAAAGGCCTAAATACTATATTATTTGCAGTATGCATAAAAGAGCCTAATTATATTACCTAGTTTAATATATTTTTTTATTATAAAATTATTGGGACAACAAAAATGTGATCTTATGGACAAAATAAATTAAATGTTGTGGGTAAAATCTGAATATATATATTTTTTTAAATATTATACTCAAAGAAAAATTTGATTTCTAAAATCAAATCACAAAAAGCTGTCTATACATCTAAATTGTGTTCTTAAAGACTGGTTTATAAAATTTTAAATTAAGTGTTACAATTTTTCTTTAATATCTTTAATTTTAAATTATAAGATGTAATATTTACTTATTGTATGTATAAAATGAAATATTGGGTCACAATTTATAGGAACCAATCAAATTTATTAATAAAGATAAACATTTAATTATACAAATATAGATTTATATAGAACCGAGACGTGCGTGTTAAGTTTCACGAATTGACTGCTGATTTTTTATGTTGCCAAGTACAACGTATAAATTATTATACAATATGGTCATATGACATTCGCCCTATTTTAATAAAAAAACAAATTCAAAAGGAAACACAAAAGTTTGTCATAGTGATTTTAAATACTAAAGTAAGGAATGCTATTAAACTTTTTTCTTAAATGAGATTAATAAATGTACCAGAAACCTAATAATTATATTATAGTCTATTATTTATAATTAGGTCTATTTGATGTACGACTGATGAGACCATTTTTTGTTTTAACGAAAAAAAACTGTCCTAAAGACCTAAGAATATTCGACATTCTGGGCATCGTCTGAGACAGGCTTCTGATCTGGAGGCAGATTGGATGTGCACTGAAAATCTCTGAATAGCAAAGATATCTTAGATGTTGCCTCTTACGTCTATATTCTTGTTTGTTGATTTTTACAGTGTAATAATTTATTATGGTTTTTGCCATGACTTCACCATGACTGTTTTTTGGTTGGAATTTTTATTTAAAAAATTCGGAGTCAAAATTTCAGTCCTAATAGGCAAATTAGTTCTGAACTTTTGACCCCCTCTGGCATGTCATTCTTTTGTGTACTGTTGTAATCAAGAAGATCCAAAAAACAATTTTTATTTATTTCAGAGCCTTTAAAAATAACCCTCCAATAGTCTGAATGGTTTTTATTTATCACCATACCTATAAATTTTGGATACAAAGGCTTAGAATATGTAACCTAAATATCATAGTTTTAGGCAAAATTATTATATTTGTACGAATTAAAAGGTGGTCCATTATCGGAAGAAATCTCTAATGGAAGTCCACTTAACGAAAACCCATATCTAGGCTGGAAGTAACAGTATTTGCAGCCTTATTTAAAATTTTATTTACAAAAGCGAACCTAGAAATAAAATTCAATTTTAATTATTTTTCAGGGAAAATCGGACACTTCATGACAAGTTAACGACTCACACACATTACTTTTGAAGTACATTTGGCATGTAATACATGTTAGCAAGATTTTCTCTATATCTTTAGAAAGTCCTGGGTAGTTAATAGCTTCTTGGGTCTTTTTCTTGCAAAAACTACTCCTAGATGAGACTAATGTATTAAATTTAAAAACTCACCCCTTTTTCATTTTGGAATGACAAGTCTACGTTGATAAGACAACACATATTCGTAAAGGTAAATCTCAATTTGACTTTTTCAATATTGCTTGACCTCAGGTGGTACTAATCATTTGTGCTCAGGCTACTCATTAAGCATAACATAATACTTTACTTTTTGAAGTACTGGATCAAGTTTAGTTTTTCTTTGCAAACATTTCTGCTTTCTTTAGTAGTTGTTATAACAGAATATACTTTTAAATTATTTTATTAATAACCCTTTAACAATTCTAAAATGAACTGACTGTTTTATTTAAAGGATCCTAAAGTCCCTGGTTGTTTTCAGATTTTTGCCAGGGACATATTTCAAAGAAAATTGATGCCTTAATAACCTCATTGTGAAATGTAATAGGGGATAATAGTCAGTTTCAGCTTTAAAAAGAAAGCCATATAAATAAGATAAAGATTTTTCACAACCAAATACCATAGCAAGTTACTCTTTCTCAATATTATTATATATTTTCTAAGTATCTGTTTCACAGATGTAAGCTCTACAGAATATCCATCTTGGAAAATCATAGCTTACAGGGTAATTCCTAAGTTGACGCTTTTTTTAAAACTGTATATAGAACTTATTATAATAAAAAAACTTTTTTAAATAACTTTTTTTAAAATACTAAAAAATAAGGACCTTACATTCATTTAGTGTGTCGAATACGGTCCTGTCTTAAGTAAGTTATCACCACCCAGAAAGTCTTCGGACTGTAGTGCTTGGACACGTTGAATGTGATTTTCCCTCAATGATGTCACACTTTTTTTTTTTACTTAAACCGACTTGATTTGCAATAACCCGTGTACTTGGGTCCACAATGATCCCGCAAGGAAAACCGTCGCGCGTACAATCTCCAAGCAGCGATCACAGATTAACGACACTCTCTATAAAAAATGAGGAACACATGCAGGAATTAATTGTTTTTCGACTGTGGCATTTTCTTGATTTAACAAAAATTAAAAATTAAAATTAACCCTTGCCTCGTCCGGTTGAAGCTAATATGATGATTCATAATGCGTGATTAACAAGACAAAAAACAAACGTAAATAAGAAATAAACTATCTTTTTATGCCCAGGCCCGCACTAGACACATATTGAAATACATCAATGTAGCCTTGTTATTTTTGGGTTTTTAATTTTTTTTTATTTAGAAAAGTTGCTTATTTTAACGAGTTTTATACACAGTTAAAAAAAGCCTCAACTTAGAAATCACCCTGTATATTGGCATCTACTGACAACACTGTTTTCTTTTGAGGATCGAAAAAACAAAATGTAATAACAGAAGATACAAGCTGTTTCATTTTCTCAAAACATGCTTGCTCATTTGCCTACCAGTGCCAGTAAATTTTCTCACTTAAATAATTTCTAATGCAACTTTTCTGATTTAACAGGTGATGTATATAAGCAAGATAAACCACCATTTTTAAAAAACGGTGCAAATTTTTTCTTATGCTTTAAGGGGAGTGATAATAAAAATGACCTTTGTACTTTTAGGATCTGTAGAGATGCCTTTTTAACTAATTTGATGACCTAAGAATTTGACCTTGTCAAACAAAATACCATTAAAATAGTTAATTTGACCTGCAATATTTTCAAAAAGCTCGTACAAGTAACGTTACAAAATATCGGGGACATATGTTAACACCATATGGTAGTCTTAAGTACCAAAATTGCCCAAATAGTGTTGTAAAAGTACATAATAAAGTGCTTCTATAGCTAAAGGGTAACTGCAAAAAAGCAGATGACGCATCCAGCAAAGACAAATATTTAGAACCAAATAATTTTGAAAATCATCTTAAGTAGAAATGTGAAATCTTTTTTTTGTTGCATATACTTATTTAAAAACACTGGACCCATGCATATGCAAATATCCGCACCATTGTTTTTTGGTACTACAACAATGGGGTTTTGCCAGTAGTTTTACTAACTAGGGCTGTTAGTTTATCACGAACCATTTTATCAAGTTTGGTCTTGACTTTTTCACGAACAGTTAGTAATTTTTTTTATGCCAAAAATAGTAGGAACCGCGTCGAAGGATAAAGTTATTAAAAATCATCTATTCCCGATTTCCGAAAAAACACACTGATAATTTTGAAAAAAATTATCAAATTTGATACTTACATTAACTGCCCCCTTTTTGTAATATTTACGAAAAATCTTTAATTTTTGAGCACCAGAAAATTTTAGAAACAAAAACCACAATATCTACAAATATTTTGCCTCTGCCCAGAAGTGATACTTGCAACTCGACGTTTATTATAATCGTCAACCAAAGTTAAAGTATAGTTCTGGAAAGTTCTGCATTCATTATTATAAGAATATTGTACTGCCCACTTTTCCAGCGATTTTTAAAAGTAAAAATCCTAAACATAGTTCTTAGCAAAGTCTTAGTGATAAATTTTCTTAATGAGTTTTGTATCTTTAAAAAAATCTTATTTCAAAATCTGACATTATATGTATTTGATTTGATCTTAACATACAGAACAAAATAAAACAATGGCCCTCAGTTTCGTGCAGACTTAAGATGGTCAAAGAGAGTAATTGAATTTTATGAAGAAATAGAAGAAGCAGTAGGTAGACACGAGGACATAATAGGTTACTATGGCTTTGACGATATAAACGAAAGAGGCAACTTGCTTTCTGAATTTTGCCAAGAAAACGGATAAGTTTTTATGAGACCATGGTTTCAGCTTTCATCTCGTAAATTATATACCTAAAGAGCACCCGGGGACCATAGTTAAAAATTAATTATATATTAAAAAAAAGAGATTTCGTAATACTATAAAAAGTATCGCCGCATATCTAGGGGCTAATTTTTCCTTAGATTATACCCCATTGATAGCGAATGTTAAACTAAAACTAACATAAATTAAGAAACTAAACTTAAGCACATCTGTAAATACAAGAGAATGAGAACAGAAAATCAGAAAGAGAACTTCACAAACTAAATTAACACAGCAAGCCGAAAAAACAAACAAAAGATGTTATTGAAAAGATATTAAGTTATATTAAAGGAACAATTCCAACTGCAAACAAAGAAATCAAAACAAAAAAAAAAGAATGAAAGACTGAAAAAATACTAGACTTAATGAAGAAGCGAAGACAACATAAAATCCAATGTAACCAAGAAAAAAATGTACAAATGTACAAAAATTAAGAAAACAAAAAATTTTGGGATAAAGGGCAGGTGCAGCTGAGAGGAACAGCTTCAAAATAAAGGTGACAGTTTCGGGTTGCACAAGGTCAAGGAAATATCTAATTTATAAGATATTTCCTTTTTAGTGTAATGAGTTTTCTTAGAATTTTACACTAAAGGATATAAAAAATATTTGAAGATTTGAGCACCAAAATACAATTTGGATTCAAAAGCAGACCTAACACCTTAGTACAGAGTTTCCTAGACCAACCTTTAGTGATGCTACTTAAATTCTTAAGGTAAATTTTAGATGACTCATTTATCCAAAATATTCTAGTGGCTTAACCGGTTTACGGAGTTTTTTCTACCAAAAATTTTGGTACAAACATGCTCTAATAAAAATATATTGGGTGATACACCGGTCATGTAAGAGCCAATAATTTTTTTATGTATTAGAATTAATTTTTGAAATTTGGGTAATGAACCTGTCATAAGGACACTCTTTTAATGACAAAATAAAACCACTTCCGGTTTAACCGAAAGTAAACCTAAATTTTTAATAGCACCCCGTAAATATTTTAAGCCTACCTGATTCGTCTTAATATTATCTTTTTAACCATGTGTTACACTGGTCATTTCATTTTATAATGGCTGCCAAAATCGATTTTTTTTCCAAAATTTTAGTAGGCCCTAATGTGACAATTTTAAATTATTAGCATGAGCTTTGAGATATAAATAATAAGGTGTAAAAATATTTGTGATTTTGTTAATTTAAATTCAATTAATTAGAGTTAGAATAATTTTTAAAATTTTAGAAATGTATTTTTCTAACGCTTAATATTTTAAAATTCAAAATAAAAAACTCCAATTTTTATTAAATGTAGCTTTAGATTCAACATTACTTATTTTATATAATTTCTTTTAACTAGTATAAAAAACTAATTTTTTATTATAAACGCACACTTATACGTATCCACATTGTTTCGCAAATACCTACGTAGACTATTAGTATTAATAACACGGTATGTCGGCTTTATAATATCTAAGCATATTGGTTATAAAAACACTTTTAGGGGCCAATGAATACAAAATGGCTACAATCATTTGTTTGATGCTACAAAGCCTTCTTGGCGTGTTATTGATACTAATAATATAATCTACGTATTTGCGAAACAACGTAGATATGTATAATTTTGCGTTTTTAATAAAAAAAGTTAGTTTTGATAAATTATATGAAATAGTTAATAATTGATTTAAAGTTACATTAAACAAAAATTAAAGTTTCCTATTTTGGATTTGGAGATTTAAGGGTTAAAAATTCATTTGTAAAATTTTAATAATTAACCTCTATTTCTAACTCATACTAATTACATAAAAATTAACAAAATCACAAATATTTTTATACCTTATTCTTTACATCTTTACGCCTTTTACATGCTGATATAATTTGTAACTGTCACATCATGGCCTACTAAAATTTTGAAAAAACAAAAACGATTTTGGCAGCCATTTTGAAATGAAATGACAAATGTGTTACTGGGTAAAAAAATAATTTTGAGGCAAATCGGGTAGAGTTAAAATATATACAGTTTGCTATTTAAAATTTACTTGCGGTTAAGCCGGAAGTGAAAAAATTGATTTTTATTTAATCATTAAAAGCGTGTACTTATGACAGGTGCATCACCCAAATTTTAAAAATCAACTCTAATAAATAAAAAATTATGGGCTTTTACATGTCCTTTGTGTCACCCAGTATAAATAAAAAAACTTTGTTATTCTTCCAACAAAGTCTTTTTTCTAAGAATTAAAAAACAATTAGGTATTTAAATAAATTAAATAAAAAAAAGGTATTATCACATAATATATTTTTAATTAAAAATAAAAGACTTGCGCTGATACTAATAAAACTTAAGCAAACAATTAACACCTTTTTATAAACTTATTTCCAATACCTAGTTATTAGGGTCGACAAATTTTGGTTTTATTTATTATATATCTCTTATTAGCAAATAACAAACAAACAAAAATAAAAATACATTACCCTGAAATAAATCTACTTTTCCTTAATGATTAAATCGATGAAGTAATCAAAAACAATTGGCAAAATATAATGTCGCCAATTTTATTTGTCCAGTTAATAGGCCGTCATTAGCATAAAATATCCAAAGGTTATACCCTATTATTACGTACAAGTTATAAAAAATAACGAAGGTTAACAAAAAACCTTGGCAAAATTTTGGTTTATACTGTTTTGTAGTCATTTTAAGTTGATTCCATAAACATACATTGTCGGTTTGTTCTTTTTAAGCCTTATAAACCCAGCCCATAGTAATGATACCCTGTTTAATAAAGAATTTTAAAAAACTTAATCTATAACACGTAAATGACCACTTCTAACTTGGAAGCAATTTAATGAATCAAAAATATGTTATTAAAAAAATGCTCGGATCGGTCGATTTTTATTTTTGTTTACGCTTTTTTCTATAAAAGAAATCTTCATACAGTATTTCCCAAATTTGAAATATGACCTTATCGATGATTTTTTTTTTAAATCGGAGCCCAAGTTTTTTGAAAATACTTTTAAAGCGAATATCAAGTTAAACATAGCTGCTCAATTTTAAATTTTTCTACAGTTGCTTTTGCGAGATTCTAAATAACAAAATTTTACTCAAAAAACAAATTTTACTTAATTGAACTGACTTTGCCGATACTCGGTGGAATTCCATTATAATTTTAACGGAAAATGAAAATACACTTTGTACTAA